>OY982576.1:19553696-19760094 GCA_963859945.1 Euplagia quadripunctaria
AAGCCTGTTCGGGGACCTGGGAGGCGGCGGCGGCCTGGTGGAAGACCAGCGCGCGTTTCAGCTGGCGCTAGAACTGAGCATGCTGAGCCTGGGCGAGAGTCTACCCAGCAGCAACCCGCTCGCGAGTCCGCTCGGCTTCGCGCCGCCACCGGAGGACCGCGCCAAGAAGTCGCAGAACATGACGGAGTGCGTGCCGGTGCCCTCCTCGGAACACGTCGCCGAAATCGTCGGTCGACAAGGTACGGATAAATATTGTACCGCTGCTAGGGCCTCGCATGCTTGTTGTGGTACGGCGCCGGTGTGCGCGCCACTCGCTCGCAGCACCGAACAGCTGTAGAGGTTATTCGGTGTCACGTCAGACGGAGGGCGACAATTCGCGAGCGGACAGCGCCACCCTTATGTAAGGGCGCACGTGCCGCACCGGCGAGCTTATAGGTTATGTTCGATCACAACCAACACCCATCGACACCGTTCCAAGCGAAATATTCGCATTCCGGCGAAAATAACGTCGAGCACGCATTGTTTTTGTTTGGTTACCGTCGATATATTTGTTGTTGCGCTTTCGATGTCCGCACTGAGTACTGGCCGTGGCCGAGGTGTCGTGTAGATGGATGTTCGTAAATCATTCGTTCTGTAGTATAGAATGTCTGCATGTAGGTAATCTTTCTTTGAAACGAAGACCGTTTGCCCTGAAAGCTCTGATAACGTCTCGAACTCACGCTCGAGGCTACGTTCGCCCTGCTGTTGTTTTTTTTTAATAACGACCTTTATGTGGAAGGTTGCGCCTGCCTTTATAATAGTTTTTATTACATATTAGGTTTATTAGTATACACGCTGGTAACTTTTCCAGTTACTTCAAAATTATAATCTACGTTAGATAATATTTATAGTGAGTTTTAAACTCTTAAAACAAACAGACCTCTCAATTATTATTAAATATAACATATGTAAGCAGGTAGGTTTGTTATTTCTCAGTATTAAGTAGTTCTTCCAAATAGAGAAACCGAAAAAGCTATCTCTAGTTCTAATTAAAAGGTACCTGTTGGACAAAAAAACGGTACCCAAGGGTTCTCTTTTTTCTAAGGGATGAACAAAAAATACCGACAAAGTGCGACCGTCAGCCCTTACGGCACAGATTCCTTAAATCTGAGAGCGCTCTGTAAGAAATCAATTATCTGTGATATCTTAGCAAATCACGGTGTGATGACACAGGTAGATTGCCAGTTTAAAAATGGTGAACCACTTTCCTAAAATTTGCTTCACAAAAACACGATTTTTTTATTTAAAATGCCGCTCTCTTTGATGGACAATGAGTTTTTTTTCATATACATTTATTAAATGTATGCAAGTATTACGTGAAAATGTTGTGAGCATGACGTTACTAGCCAGAAATAATAAAAAAAAACTGTGTTTTGTATTCATAATGTTTATGATACCTATTTATTGATAGTGGAACTTTTTGAACGTATTTTTTTTTTATTGTAACCTTAGATTACTTATTTTTTAAAACCTAACAGCCTTCACTGGTACTTTGGTTTATATATTGTGTATATATATATATATAGTAAATAAATGTTGTGTAAATTTTCGGAACTACCCGCCTAAACCAAAAGATATTGTCATTAATCTCTAAAACTTGAAAATCTCAATGAAATGTATTAATTTTGCATAAGACTATTACTGAATCATGATTTAATGGGTACCGTACTTGACTAGACGTAACTGCAGATTCTAATTAAATTGATTACACAGTTGTTTGTCTCAAAACAGTAAAAAAAATCATATTTAAGTGTTAATAATACCCACAGAGTAATGTAATATTACATACGTAGTTTATTATAATAATATAGTAATCAACACGTAGGTTACATTTTTGAACATTATCCATACATCCATACAAATAAATAAAATTGATGTCTGTTTGTAATGTCAAAATAATAATTAATTTTTTTAAGCTCATACAGTTATTTGCACGATACCTATGAGTAAAAATTTGTTTTCTTTTATTTTTTGTGTCTGTTTGTTTTGGCTAATCTCCGGAACGGGTGAACCGATTTCCACAGGACTTTTACAGGCAGCTGGTGTTATAAGGAGTGACTTAGACTACTTTTATTTTGGGAAAAGAATTAGGGTTACGCGATCGAAGCCGCGCGGGAACTGCTAGTTTTTTAAATATATTTATACATATACTTAGTGCAAATTTATACATTATAGATAACTCAATATAATACATTACTATTCATTATCACGAACTTTCAAACAATAGGTGCACCAGCGCCATGTTATGTTTTCCTGAGACACCCACCCTAGTTATATACTTTAAACTTTGTGAATATAAAAAAAATAGTAATTAGTAATTTTAGAGTTATGGCAACACTGACAAACAAACATTGCATAATAAAATGTTTAGGCCTTAAAGTAATCGCCCGGTGCTAGTTACGTAGTTGATTCTATTTAATTACTGAAGTATTTTTCTGTTCATCTACTAGACAGCTCATTACATTGTTCTGACGGTAAATGATCTAAAATAATAAATTGATGAATAGATATCTAATCCGTCTACCCTCATTGTCGCAACTATTTTACGTATATTGACATTGAATTAATGAAATGTAAACATATCTTTATCTACTTTATTCTTAACTAGCAGCGCCCGGGGTATTACCCCTGTAAGTCCCGATCCTGTGGGAATATCGGGATAAAAAGTACCCTATATGTTAATCCAGGTCTCCAGTTATCTACGTACCAAGTTTCATCGCAATCGATTCAGTAGTTTTGGCGGGTAAGAGTAACAAACTTTCACGTTTATAATTTTAGTAGGATAGTTGTTCCCCGCGCGGCTTTGCTTGCGTGTACATATTTTGCGAGGAATACTAATTCTTTTTCCAAAATTAAAGTATCCTAAGTTACTCCTTATAACACCAGTTATTTGCCAGTGAAAGTCCCATTAAAATCGGTACACCCGTTCCGGAGATTAGCCGGAACAAGCAGACAGACAAAAATTTTAAAAATTGATTTTTTAGGCATAGGTATTGTGCAAATAACTGTATGAGCTTAAAAAAACTATTATTTTGACATTTTAACCAGACATTTTAATTTCATTTATTTGTATGTAAAGATTCACCCCTCATTTGTCCAATGTTATCAATAAAATATAATATACTAGCAACCCGCCCCGGCTTCGCACGGGTAGCAGAGACATCTTCAACAATCATCAACATATTTCAATCTATTTACACAAAATCTTAACAAATTACACACCTAAACCTTCCTCATGAATCACTCTGTCTATTAGTGAAAACCGCATGAAAATCCGTTCAGTAGTTTTTCAGTTTATCGCGAACAGACAGACAGACAGACGACGCCGGGGACTTTGTTTTATAATGTAGTGATAATTTATTGACATAATGCATTCATAAGCCGAATTTATATGTAATATTATTAATTAGAACTTACCTAGAAAACTGGTTGGTATAATATGTAATTACAGTTTTTGTTAAAGTAATTCCTTATATGTATATTTTATTAACCCCCGACACAAAAAGAGGGGTGGTATAAGTTTGACATGTCTGTATATCTTGTATGTGGCATCGTAGCTCCCAAACGAATGGACCGATTTAAGTGCGCTTTTTTTTGTTTGAAAGGCGACTTGATCGAATGTTGAGCCGTTCAGCCGTTCAAAGATCATCAGTTCTTTTCTAATCGGGGTGGTTTTAATTTATTATTATGTCATGACTACCCGCTACTCGCAGTTGCACCCGCGTTTATAGTCTCTGCTCCGCTCCTAAGAGTCGTAGCGTGATGTTACTTAGCCTATAGAAATCCTCAATAAATACTCTATCTAATACAAAAGCAATTTTTCGAATCTGACTGGTAGTTCTTGAGATTAGCGCGCTTAAACAAACAAACAAAAAACTCTTTAGCTTTTTTAAATTAGTATAGATTTTGTAAATAAATTATATTATAACATAAAATAGGCAAGGAGACTTATGCATGTTATTTGACTTGACTTTTAGTAGCTATGTAGCTACCCTTGGGTTTAATTTTTTTTTTCAATTTTATGGCACTACTATTCTGTTATAACCCACCCAACATACAAACCCATCTAATAAAAAATAAAAATAATGAAATCAATTAAAAAAAAATACAGCAACATATCGCGTAAAATGCGTAAAAAAATACAGTTAAATGAACCACGTCAGCCATTATTTAAGTCGGTTACAAATAATGTGAATTGCTATCTATAATTCGCATTCCTAAAAAAATAGTCATAACATTGTTTACTTATCTAGAGGACGTATGTATCATATTTAAAAAAAAAACAATCACTAAGAACATTAAGTAAACTCAACTTTAACCTTTAATTAACGACAAGAACTAATCCATTAATAAATAATTGAAAGAAGTACGTCAATATCAAAAAGAGCGCGCATTTATTTATTTATTAATACTTCATGCACAGATTGTACAAAGGCGGACTTAATGCCTAAGGCATTCTCTGCTAGTCAACATTTCTGTTACACGTCCTTCTACAAACACTTCGTCTACATTAAAAATATAATTCCTACACAAACCGTTCCAGAAACAAGACAACCTATTTAACGTTCACCAACGTAAGAAGAAACCATTTAATGGCCCAAAGTATCTGAATATAATCATAAAACTAAAAACAATAATGCTTTAGCTTACAAAAACCTGGAGCTATTTTGATCCGACCCGTTTAGTAGGGCCCACTGGAACCTTCTCTAAAGCCGTAGAACGAAACAATAATACTTGTGTAGTTATATTATATTGAACTATAGATGGCTCTTGCATTTCCAGCCTCAGAAACTGGTAAAATGGGAGCAAAAAAGGCAGCTGTTTCACTTGCGACTCTGTCGAAGTAATGTGTATACCCGTCCCTTTGAGCGGACGGTCGGTCGGTGCGTTTCGCACGGTGTACACTCGCCTTAACTGCTCGCCTCCCTTTTGTTATAGATTTATGTCCTTGCATTGACTAAGAATGATTTTGTATTTTTATTTGAATGTTTTTATTACTTGCAGGACTTATTACGGGAAATAGATTCCTTGGAACGTTTTAGTTTATTGTTTGAATTCATATAGATATTTTGCTAAACAAAGAACTGCATCCTCTGATGTCATGTAGTCCTAGTACTTGAAAGTTATTATCACGAGGGGAAGAATCCTGGGTTAGATGCCCAAAATGTACATACATAATTCTAATTCTACAAAGACGTATTATTCTAAAAAATACACGAAGTTTAAGTACTGACAAGGTTAGGTCAAGGATGTAGCTTAGCTATAATAGTTTTTGTAATAAACCTCAGAGTATGAGTAGAGTGTAAGAGTGTATGTTTGAACGTGTTAATTTAATAAATAATAAAAACACATTTCACTTAAGTAAATCCGCAAGCCACAACTAGTTAATAAGATAATTTTGAATAGCCTGATAAATATAATAATCATATTTTTGATGCAGATAAGTTTTTCATAGGTGCTTTTTTGCCACCTTAGTCGGTCATGAGTGCCTACTAAATACTTGCAACAATATATTTCTCGTTGTTTTTCGATGCTTTACACATTGAATTTCGTTTAAGCCGTTATTAAGCTAATACAATTATTAGCTTAATAACCCCTCAATAGGGGTGGTGGGTTTAGAGGCCAAACCAGGATATACTTTTTGACTCATATATTATATTACACGTACACTAGACCTTAGTGGATGCGTCGGCGCATCCAAATTAGGCCAGAAAATATGTCAAAGTATCATATAAGCAGATCAGTGGATTTATTGATAAAACAACCAACAGACAAACAGACCCTGAAAGGCTGCATTGTTCAAACGAGGTCCAATTTAACACACTCCCAAATACCACACTTGACTGTGATAAGGTGGCATCGTGTCTTTCCAAACGCTTGTTGTATTTAGGGCGTTACGTTTCGTTTCCTCCGTTTATTCCGATGGTTTTGCGATAAAAACTAAATAAAAACGTACCTTTGCCTTCGTAGTAGAAGATAGTTATTGAGTTTTTTAGTATAATTTTATGAACATTTGTAAAACTTTTTAATAAAATTGCATTCTCTTCTTAATTTTCAAATTAGTAGTGTTGTTTTTGGAATATTAGAGATAAAATCGTGTAAATTGGTATTAGTATGATGATAATTGATCCTTACTAGTTTAAAGGACCGAAGCTCAAATCAATACAATATCTTCGTTAAATAGTAGGTGTGTCTATTTATACGTATAGCTAATATAACTAGTATGACTCTTTTAACTTCAACATCTTAGGCTAAGCCTTGGCTTAATCTTCAGGTAAAAAGGGATATGTAATAAGGGTAAATTAAAAAAATGTGTAAGGTTTGAAAAAAATCTAAATGTGCTAATAATAGCTAGTAATTTAATACTGAAGCATTCGCACGTAGAAATGATTTCGGACGGAAGAGCTTTTATTGAAAGATCTTTTATACTTCTTAATTTTTAAACTAAGAAGTATAAAAGACAAGTAGAGGTATGTACTGGAAGCTTTATTGAAAAGTGGGATTTTTTGTTTGTTGGCTGTAGGTTTTGGCTCTTTTGCTTTTTTTTTTTTTTCATCCATAAAAATAATGTTTGTTCTTAGTTTAAAGTTACTCGATTTTTTTAAAGTAAACTTTTTATTAGTTTACTTGTTTTGCACAGGTATAAAGTGGCTCTGCCTATTTTATTCTAAGTGTTGACCTTTCACTATTTGATCAGGATATTATTCGGCCTTCCTTATTTCGTATGACTACCACATGGAGCTTATGCGGAACAAAGAAGGCAAAAATAGATTCCATGGATGGCTCCATACTATTGTCTATTGTAAATTCGTGTCAAAACCTAATACGACCTTAAAACAACGCACTTTTCATATGGTGTGAATATTAAATAAGTATATCCTTTAATAAAAATTACACATTTTGAACCTTATATACGTAGTAATAAAATGTCAAAGAGTGAGACATGTTTGTTTGTACCAATGACATCTGTTCAAGACAACGCAATATACCAAAAGGAGGTTGTTTAAAATTCTCGCGTTTACGCACGGACACGTCATGACGTCACGTCCGGTTGTCGACTCGTGTCGGCGACTATCGATACGATTGTCGATGATTGTCGCGATGTCGATCGGACCTCCTGTCGGCGCGTTTGTTGTTTTGATTTGTAGTGGCGCGTCGAACAATGTTTTTGCATCTGTAAATCCACCGTGTATTGAGATTCATCTTCTGATATACGTACATTCCTGATACCATTGTTTTTAATAATGTTTTAACATACATTCCGCTACCAAGCTACATCTACTCTATGACAAAACTATTTAAACTTGAAATACAATTGGTACCACAGTACCTAGTATGATTGAGTATTAGATGTAACAAATAACAACTAAGTTCCCAAATCGTTTCGGTGAGTAATTCATCCCTGTCCGTCACGAGCCGGTTCCAGTGACGACTCGAGACCGGTTCCACATCAATGGCTCCTACCCCTCTCCGCCGCTGTCTGCTCCTTCATACTTATGATCTTTTTTTAAGAATACTCTCGATTTTGTCGTTTACCAACCGTTTCAGAGTAGTTCGTAGTAGATTACATCACGTCTCTGTTAAAAGTGAACATTTTTTTATTATGATGTTATTTTCAATTGCTTTATTAAGATTCTCATAAAAATGGCGCGGCATTGAAAATAGATTTTTATAATATTTTGTATTAACATAATAGTTGCATTTTTTTTTAACATAAGTGAAAGAGAAAACAATCTCGTAAAGCACACGTGCGAGCGGAATGTACTAAGATCGGAACGACTAGTGAACGCCAATCGGCAAGATTCGCAATGTGGCTCGGCGCGTTCCGGTCGACGCCACCGCACTCAGGGTCAAGGCTTCGGCTTCTGCACACTTCTGCACGCCTGGTGAGCGCGCACACCCGACCAATGTCTTGCACTAGCGGAAATGGGACGCTAAAAGCGAAACTGATAGCTACCATCTAAATACCTTTCCCACGACTTGTATCTAACAAATTACACTAATGACGCTAGAAATTATGTCTTCGTATGCAACTACTGGCAATCGAAGAATATACATTACATTCAAAATGATAACTTTAACCCATTGGTTTTGAACACTCATAACTTGTTAAACAAAATCAGCCTGAGCGGGGTCGACCCCAATAAACGTCAGTTTCGTTTTTAAATTTCTTGAACGATCGCTAAATTGGTTGTTATCCGGTTAACTGATATTACTTTAACAAGATTACACAAATCCTCTATCCGATGACAATTTTTGAATGAAACTACTCGGCCAGTAAAAAATAAACAAGCATGTGTCTCGCCGTTGCTTGCCAAGACGTCCCGAAATTCCAGGGCCCCATTTTTTGTGTGACTTGACAGATGCATTCTGGGACGCCGCTAACCGCATCTTGCATCCTTATCACTCATTCGGAAATGAAATCTACGGTTGTATGAGTTGTGTATATCTACTACGTCGAATTCGAGGGTTATTTTAAGGTGCATTTCTCCGTCCTTGTCGCTCAAAGTGGCGCCACGGCCGCGGGAAGCAAAAGCCGAGCCCGAACTAACTCGCTCCTGTTTGTATTGCGCACGTCGCACCAACAGCATTCTTAAACATGGTTACTTTTTGTTTTGGAACGCGAGCACTAACTAGCGGTCAGGCGGTCGCGCACTCTAGCGACCGGGCGCAACGATCTAAAATTCATATCAAATCGTTGCGTTGCGAAAGAACAGCGTGACGTCACAGAGCGACGCGACGGCACCCCCACGTCTGCGAAACTTAGGGACCCTAATGAATGACTTCCTAATTGCCGCAGCAGCACGAATAAGCCCGTAATCCGGCGCGAAAACAGTTCCTTCGTTTAATTGTAGACCTTGAGCCATTTTGTTTCTGAGCTTGAAATCGACTGTCAGACGTCTCGCGACATGTACTCCTGGATGAGAGTGGCTACGATTGGATCATAAAGCCGCAACTGACGTGACGTTGCGGATTGAAATAGGCTCTTATGTCATGTGCTCTTGGTGCCATTTCAGATCGATAAGTCCCTAAATGATATGGTAACAGTGATCACACTGGTCGGGGACTACGTTATAGAGCGACAAGTCGATATGCTCCCGCACTAATGTTGACAATAATCCATCTCGGGCTGTCAGCCGGCGCCGCGAATTAGACTCACTCCCATTTCGATTTACTCTTCATTCAGGGCCAGTAATAAGCGACCATCCCGCGAGCGACTTCCATTATTCCGCGTCGACACTTCGCGGTTATTCTCCAAGAGAACTATGCAATGGCAATCTGTCCGAGATAATTTATTTATTGCGGACTACATAAAAAACAAGCATGGGTTTTTCTTGTGCAGGTTTAATGACAGGATATGATGTTAATGTCTTCGAGTCACAGTACTAGGTGCGCAGATGTGCGAAGTGTTGTCGCCATGAAGAATTGTTCCGTTCTACCTAGTAACAACGCATGTGCGGGACCGTGAACATGTAAAATAACTACTTGATCAGCTTACGCCAAACAGATTAATATTGAGTAGGTATAATGCGTCACTTGAAACGAATTCATAATTAAATTGTTATCATTTGCTACAATTTTAACCTTGAAAGCTTAAGGTCCATGACTGTGTAGAATATTATTTAAATTTTAAGTAAGCCAAGTAGCCTTTTTTAGATCAGTGTATAAGGACGCACTCCATAATATTTAAACCAATCTCTTCATACCAAACACATGCAGACAAACGCACGTTCGTTACCAAACGTCAAAACTTTAATTACATGTACCCTACATTTTAAAATATAAAAAAAATGCATTTCAATAAAACTACATAAACATATTTCTTGTAAATTTACTAATAAATTATCGTAATACAAAATTCTTGGCAATGGTCGTTAGAAGCACATCTGCTAACCGCCTTGCGGCGCGCGCGCACCACCTGCCTCAGCCGTCTTCATATAGATAACTGTTACGCTTATCAGCCGGGGAATTAACGGCAAAAGTGTAAAGTGCTTTAAAACAAGTCGTTTTTGACGTTCACTTGTAGGAAGGCGTGCTTGTGCAGGTCTAGAAACATTTCGTTATGTAGTATATCTATACAGAAGATCTCTAGAGACTGTTTAGTGGACTATACAGTCTCTAGAGATCATAGCGTTCGATTGGGAAAAATATTGATTGAATGTCTTACTACGCATATGTCGTTTCTTTTGTTGCTTGCTACAGTTGAACTTTTTGTTCGAAAGCAAATTATATTATATATATTCTAGGGTAGCCAATGTGGGTCACGACCTTTTAGACCTGAAAATCGCTGAAGATTCTGATGCTTAGGGTTCAAATGGCATCTTGAAAGCTTATTTTGTCTGTAAACATGTTTTTTATATATTCAAGGACAATCGCTTCTTCGAATACAGAACCTCCTTTTTTGAAGTCGTTTAAAAGTTTGCAAGTCAATCTTTAACGCAACGCTTTAATGTATTCTTATTGAAATATTTTCCGAATGCTATAATTATACAGCATGGTCGCGTGTCACTTACAATAAGATAAACATAAATAAGGCAGGTGCAGCATGCTAATAAATATACCTATATATTATATTGGGTTGGTCGTCTTACTGATTGATTATTCTTTTTGACTTACTTGCTCCCAGCCTTATATGATCACAAGAAAAATAAGGACAGACCAGAATCGGTCTTATGGTATTAAATTAATTAACATTTGTATTTTTAGAGATTATACCTAGACGAACTTTGAAGTATGATTATCGATTAATCGTTGTATAAATCATCGATAATACAACAAGAACAAAATACTTACGCAAATTTTCCACGCACTCTCTACACCTTTCGATTTTAATCGGATTGCCCGTAATTGTTCTGTCACCGCTGAGAACGAAAGCCTAAAACAGCCTAGAATTCGTAAAGTATTTTAAATGTTGACACCTGTCACCGATGACATTTACAAATTATCACTCACAAAATATAATCCACCATTACTCTGAATTTGCGTCATCTCTGTTCAGTGCCAACTCCTTTCTGTACGAAGAGAATGACCAAGAAAGAGGAGTTCAAAGCAGATTTAGGATCGGCCATTATGGGGCAGTGATTAATCAAGTAACGGTCAGTTTCAACACACTCTGTTTTTAATTAAGGTCACTGGAGTTGTATTAAAAGGTTGGCAGCACCGGAGTGACACCACTAGTGTTGAGAAACTGTTGATACCGGTAACCGCTTTGCAATGTTAAAATAATAAGAGTTAGAAACTTGAACTTGTAGACAAAGTTTAAGAACGATTCGTATTAATACGTTAAAATTGACGAGTTAATTAGCAAGTTATTTTAGTTAATGTTAGCGCCTAATGCTCATTAATAATGAGCGTTAGGCGCTGTAATGAGCGTTCGTTAGGCGCTATAATGAACGTTCGATGCTAACGTTAGTGTATTCCCAACCTTAGTAAGGGCTCTTGTTTCGCATGCATGAAGATCTTCACTAGATATGTATTTATTTTTAAATATAAAATATGTTTTTTAATAGTAATAAACATTTAATAAAAAATACATATTATTAATTAACACATAAAAATCATATTTATTTATAACTAAAGTAACTTACTAGTTATTCTAGGCAGTATCTTCTGTTGCTCTCGCTTCTTATGTAATCATGTCTCCTAAATATTTAAAAAGCTGTTCCCAGAAAATAGGGTATATCTAATCTAATACCTTTAAACGAACAATTCTTATATATATGTATATATATAATCTGAATCTAGGAAACGGCTGCAACGATTTTGATGAAATTTTGTAAACAGATACAGTTTTGCATTTTAAGTTCAACTGCATAGTTGTATTTCCTGTAAAAATGCCATTTTACATGAAAAAAAAAACTTGAGATGTGTCACGGGACACCCGGTTGGAACGAAGTTCCTTTCGATTAATTAGTGAAGGAATTGTAATAAAATTTCTTTTACTATAGCAAAAAGTGTCGTTACAACTTTTGGTCTTAATTTTTTCCGCCTAGCCCCCTCTCGTAACGCGCGATAAGGAACTTCGTTCCAAAAATAAATACGATTTTACAAAAACCTACCAAGCAAAGCTCGGTCTCCCAGGTACTATGTTATTATAATCTTTATATACGAGTTCACAAATAGTTGTTACAGTCCACTATGCTATTCAGTTCACTTACTTCACGCAACGATTAATGACAGTCACGTCCTTTAATAAAATAACAAACTTTTTAAAACCCATTTTTGTACATCTCTATGTCTGACTCTGTATCTATAGTTTGTCTTGATTTATTTAAAAAAGAACATTTGACAGTTATCCGTGCGTATGTTCGATCGTAAACGCACTTAAAACACATGTTGTCATCAGCCTCAAGAACCTGTTTTATATTATATTCTAATAACACGCTCATATGTTATTTGAATTAATTAATTTGTTACAACTTAGCCCTTTTTATACCAACAAAAATGGTAAATACCTAAGTTAGAAAAATGACAATAGCTTTTTATTATTAGAAGACGTTGATATCCAATGCACCTTTCACATTAACCGTCTCGCGTCCCGTGCCATCGTTATTCAATAAAATTTTATTAAAACGGGCAACAACAAAGCTCCGTCTGCTACAACCGACAAACATTAGCAGCTGCGTTTTCCGTTTCGAAACTGTGTGCGTGCGACCGTCGCCGTCGCGGTCGGCAACGGTCGAAACACACGCTACCACCGTTGACTGTTGACACCTAACAGCTCCTCGCCACAATACTATTGTTTTAACAACCTCCTGATGAACTATGAGCTCCTGGTATTTAAGAAGTCATAGTCGGTCATACATTCTATTTTGTAATTAACCGATTGCGGGGCCCATATTTAATTAGCAGTTAGTTAAAGTAATCATAGTTCTTGATATGAATGCTCAGTTTTTAAGTTGTTAACAAGTTTTGCAATTAACTCATTTATAATAACATACGTCCTATACATCAATTTAGAAATTATGGTTATCGTTTAATTCTTTTTTATGTATACTTAATGTTGTGTGTGGAACTTTGTTTTTCCAGCTTTTTTTGCATGAAATCGTTTAAACGTACAGAACTTGGTTGATTTTTTTTATTACACTGGAAAGCTTTTTACACAATTTTTATTAGCTTGACCTGTATCTATCTAGCTATGTAACATAATCTTTCAACGTAGTTTTCACCAACTTCAAGACGTCCTTAATTTATTAACTTGAAAATTTTCTCACGGATCAAGGACCGATGCCCATATTAAAAATAAAAAATTTAATTATAGTTTAAAAATACTATAAAAAAATCGCTTTAATAGCAAATCGAACTAAAAAGTAGAAAATATTTTTTAAATAATAAAAGTTAGTTCTATAGCGAGAATAGGTAATGACTAAGTAAGCGGTGTTCCAAATAAACCAGGACGAAAAGCTGTAGCAAACTGGATCAACTACTAAAACTTCATAAGCATGGACAGGTTTTAACCGATTTTAAATGTAACGTCCTTGGGTCGGCGATCCCTTTCAGCGGAGAGCCCCACGTGAACTGGGACGAACAAATGTTCGACAATCGACGCTGCTTGTATCTAGTTGTATTTTAATATTTATACTAGGAATTGTGTTGTAAGACTTCCTATGAATCATTTTATTGGTGACTTATTGCGTATTTGTTAGTAACTACGGACGGAGGGGTTATCGCTCGTCTATCACAATAAGCGGAAATTTATAACTTAATGTGAATACACTTAGCAGGCGGATGAAAGGAGTCAGCAGAGACACAAAACGACAGCACCGAACTCAAGGACCGATCGAGACCGGGCATTGTGAATGAGATGACAATTTCAACGCGCAATAAACAATTTAATCTTTTGTCTACGGACAAAATGTATACTATGTATAAACAATAAAAGGAACCCTTATCTATTGCACCTTCGAAATAATAAATGCTTTAACACTTTTAACAAAGGGGCTTTGTCAGAATCATAACTGTATCTTGAAGTGACCACCGAAAAAAAGGTCCTTGTGCGTTGAAACCCGGGGCGCTTTAAATTCCCATGAAGAGTCTACCTGCTCGTCTCGCGGTTACCTGCTCACTAATCAGGCTTACACCACTGGCGATAAATTAAATGCACGTTTCGAGTGAGATTTACGGGTTTTGAGTTCATTATTGTCGCATTTGTGCGTGTTTTTATCGGCAACGCGTGGGGTTAGCGGGCCCGGTGGAAATGACCTGCGACTGTAAGCGAGGGCGCGGCGATGATCGTCTGTTTACTACAGCGAAAGCTTATAATTACTAATATATGTATATAAAAATATTGATGTTATGTATGTACACATTAATTAGGAAACTTACCAGCCCGACTTGAAAAAATATTAAGAAAGCCTTTATTTTAAGCATAACACTTCTTAAAAAATTATTAAAATATATTATAAGTAATAATTAGCTTGCAGGTACAAAGCAAGCACTAGGAACGCAAGCGTTAAAAGAGTTCTAGTTTTGAAAAACTGTTCGCATAGTGGGTGGCGAACTCTCAGCATGTAAGCCGATATTTCCCTCGTGAAAATGTGTTCAATAGCCGGTGTCGTATTGCCCCCGCCGCGCCGCTCGATGCGTGTCGAGCCTTTAGATTTTCGTCTCGCATGCCGGTACATTATTTCGCGTCGTTAATTATTGTGTACACCACTTTTTGTACTTTGGCTCACATAAGCCACCTGTCGGTATCGGAGGTTGTTGTAATTAAAGATTGCGCTCAGGCTCGCTCGATAAAAGACGTTCCTCCGGTTGGTCCAGTCCTTACAAGTTCACCTTCAATAACTACCTATTTAAATAGATTGACGGTGTTTATATTTGTAGCTAATTAATCTGTGATCCGATTCGAAAGAAATTCCATTTTTTTGGCTTTCGTCGATCGAGAGGCGGCACAAACTTTTAGTCGTTTGTTCCCAAGAGTCGATGCAGCTGGCGGAAAGGCGCCATCTGCCGAACGGCGCCCCGGAAACGCAATTTTGTTCTGTTTTTGAAATCGGAATTGGTATGTTCGATTCGTGGTACGTCAATACGAAGGAGGTTCCTTCATTATTAGTATCAGCGTGTCACCGTTCTTGACTTTAGACTTCACAGACGCGTGCCCGTTTCGCTCGTGATTCTCAATATAATAAAAATAATATCAAACCTTAAACTCATATAAAAAAGGAAACTATTAGTTTATTCACGCTAATAAAATTAAGGGGTCAAAACACCGCCAGTTGTTCAAAGCTACAGGAAAATAACTCAGGCGTAGAAAATTAATTTTTGATGGGTTAGAGAAATAACGAACAGTATTGACACGTGTTGGTCGTGGGTTCATTTTTGTATTTTTATGGTTTTATTAGAATCGGAAAGAAAAATGTTTTCAATAATTGCACCTATCAGCGATGCGGTCAGATATGACATTCTTTTTTTTTACCAAAAATACTTAACATGTCGAACTCAGCTACTAAATGATGTTCATGTCTTTGATATCATACCTAGATACACAAGTACTGTCTATCTATATCTACCTATTCTATTTATTGTAATGTTGTAATAATTTGACTTTTTTAAATTTAGACACAAATCGATTTATTACTAAGTTAGTGTGACTAGTTGACCTTTTTAGGTTCCACTAACTTTTATCAGCCTTATATTCACATTTCAGTTAATAATTGTGTCAAATTAAAATTTAAGTTTTTGCAACTACACCATCATCAGGTCAGGAGCCCTACTTGTACCAGAAGTAACCTAGAGCCAAGAACTATGTAAAAGAAACTAATTATTTTACACCGAAATGTCACATTTGTAAAAACATAGTTATTTTTAAATGAGGTATTTCCGTACGAAATGCCGTCAATTAGTGGTGCATTTGGTGTTGCACCTGCCGATGCCGCCCAAGTTTTTGCCCTTGCAACACAGTCCTTCACCTACACATCGAAACCCACACATAAAAACACAGTTGTTCCAACAAAATTCGAGAACTTTTAGAGCCCTTTGGATAAGTTTAACTAATATCTTATCTAATCTTTGCATGTGATCGAAAGCACGAAATACTTAATTTCTTCTTTTAATTTCAATAGAAACAGGATATAAAACCAAAATTACGAAAGCCCATCGAACACGTTGACGGATCCAATTTTCTTGGAGTAGGGCACAGCAGATTTGTGCACAAATCAGAGCCGCCCAACTGGGGTAGCACTTTAACTGTACAGAGATACGAAACCTTAGAGAAGACCGCATCTAACTATGAGTACTAGCTTAATGTTATGTATACATACATATCTGTTAATGAGCTGTCCAGGGCGCCATGCTGGTAACGCTTGTGTCATACCTATTATTAGTATGACTATTTGGTTTTATACAAACATCACGAATAAGAGTGAAATGTCTTATTGGAGCTTTAGTTTGAAAATTCCACTTCGGTGCTTGTTGTAATGGAATTCAAAAACACGCATCTATTTCGCTAATAAAATATGTTTTTCTATACATATAACATAGTGACATCATACCCCATGACTAAAGTGCAATTCAACTGCACATCCCTCTTACATCTATAAAGCAACCATTGAAACAACAGATTGGAAATTTTCTTATAAGAACCACAATAAAATGCATAACAGCACAGGAGGAAGAATGAACACGAAAACATTACTTTACAGTCAGGTTTAACAATAAAATCATTTTAAATTGGCCAATTGCGTCCAACACGAGCCTTCTTACAGGCATTTACATAGCAATTGACACCTGGGGCATGACGTTCGCCTTTATTTCCGCCAACTGAAAATAAAAACGCCTTCAATGCATCCTGTAGGCACGCACGCTCGCACCGCACAGACCTGTAATTTGAACATCTGAATATAATCGAAAATATATCTCCGCTGAAAAGATTGGCCAGCATGCGACCGCCTCGCAGTGACCAAAACAATAGCCAAGTAATGACAGAGGCCAACGACAGACAGTGCTACAGCATCGTTCATACTGAAGTATTGAAGTACACGTCTCGATAATGACCGTATTAAATAACCTATAAAACGATTATACCACGCGCCAGCGGACGACGTGTGCAGCGTTCGAAAAGCGAGAGCCGCGGGGTGGCATTCCGCAGTAATAGTCCTTAGAATCGAGCCAGACGATGCACCGACATCCTTTCGCGACAATCGATTTTGGAGACGCACGAACCGGCCTAGTCCCTGTTTTTACGTCGATGGCACAGGATAGCTCCTGGGCATTGGAAGCAACACGCGAATGCAACATGACAATAAAATTAGTACAATTTTTTATGTCCAAAAAGTAGAATGGTTGTTACGCTTTCATTACATTAAAAAGGAATTTCTTGTTCAAGACAGTGTAGGCAGGATATAAGCAGGCTGGTGGACATTACACTTCAATTAAAGTCTGTTGGGTTTATTTAATTAAGTAAGCAGGTAGATCAGAGCCCATTCTAAACAATGGTCTGAGCCACGATGGTATCGCGATGTAGAGCTTCTCTCGCCATAACTAAATATATGCTAAATTGCCAACCTTTCCGCTGGCGGTATTGAACAACAATTTTATTATAATTGGCAACGCGGTCAACGATTCTTGGAAATTGGCTTTTTTTCTTCCTTTATTTCCAACATTTAACCGATCTTGTTTTTGCGCCGGAATCGCTCGAATGTACCTTTGTTCTCCGCCATATTGTTTTAATGTCGAACAGTTGGCAAGGAAACAACGAAAGTGAGTGAAAGTATGCGTCCGATCTATTGTTAAGCGATTAGCAAACAAACTATTAGGGACAGCTTTACGGAGCAACTTGTGGACACTTATAATAATCTATTTGAAGAAGCTACATCCACAACTCCAATCTGAAAACATAACAGCTATAACTACATACAGCTATAACTACATACAGCTATAATTTAATAACACTTACCATTTAATATGTTATTGTTTTTAAATTAAATTTAGAATATAAATTATATTTAGGTTAAGCAATGTCGATAGCTACTCACGAGGTTCACCTGGACTGCTCTAAAATCGGTCAGACATTGAAACTCTAAAAATCGCCAGTGAAACTAACGACCAATATGAAAGCCAAAAATATATTATTACCCTTTGATTTAATATGTAGACTATCAAAATATGAAGTATATACTGACACTAGGTCTTATTGTACTCAAACTTGTTAATCTGAAACACCAGTAGCATTGTAAAGTCCAAAAGCAGTATTAAATGTAGTTGTAATTGGTGGGTTGACACAGAAACACGGTGGACGTAATTAAGGGTGAGAGGGCTAGGTGCCAGTGTGGGAGCCCGAGGGAACGGCCAGCTGACGGGCGCGCATTCGACCGTGAATCGGACAGCTCACACAGAAAATACACCCATTGTTAATGTTATGATATGAACCACAATGAAACTTTTTAGAATAAATTAAATATCTTCACTCTGTATTTTTAGCCCAAAAATCAATTAGTCTGGTGACAAACATAAATCAAGTTTTTAATTAATATTAAGAATACCTTTTGCAATCGTTGATATTTTGTCCTAAATACTATACAAAGGCAATAAATAACACAATCGATATTTCAGGTATGTCCGAATAGTCATTAAAATGCCGACGACATTTTTTGACGAAAACCACTGTATATCGATTTCGGCTAATTCCGTATTCAGTGTATCTCACGGGTTTGGACAAATCGGAGTTTAGCTGCCAGTTTTGTGCGACCTTCCTCTCGTCCCTTTTATGTTAATAACACAGGTTAGGAAACGGATTTGTGGAATGATTTAGAAGGTCAATATTAAGTGGCGATCCGTGACACGGAGGAGCTGCAAACGTTTGATGTGGCCGGCGTTTCTTCGGACGATTTATTTCACATAAATTTCGGCCTCGAACAAAATGATTCTCAATTCATTTAGATGTTTATCGCTTTAAGAAGAAAAACTAATAACGTCATGGTTCTTATTCGATATAATGGGGAAGCTCAAAGAGGCGAACATAAATTGTTTGAGAAAGACAAAAGCTTACAATAAAATATTGCGTAAATTACTTCGACAATAAAGTTCAGATTGAAGGTTTCTGAATCTGTTTGGCACGTCCACTGGCGCTTCCAGTAATAGCCTATCCATTTAGTGATTACTCTGACGAAGTCTCGAAACTTTTAAATTTTATCTCCACATTAATTAAGGTAACTGCGAAAGTCCCAACTTGTTTCACATATACTAATTCTATTACAAAGGAGTTTTTACAAAATATTTATACACTTCAGAACCCATGACCTATGTCCGACTTAAGATTCATAAGTCTACGTATATTAAACACAGTTTTTGAAGTGAAAACTTGTTTAGGCACTGCACAAACGTGCCTATTGCTATGGGGAAAAGGCACTAAACTCGTGACCGTCACGCTTATAATACATATATATATATATCCACTAGAGGGCGCTAATCTAAACATTGAGTTCTGTCAGCTCCTTATTCATTAATGTCACCAACCTGTTAGTGTGACGTTTTAAGTTCGTCGTTTTGTTTAAGTTTTCACTTCTGTCGGCAGTCCCATGACTGCCTATTTTTTTTTTCAATTTTTGGATTTCACAAGTGACATCTATTTCTCACTATTCCTTTTGTTTTAAATGTAATGAGATTAATATGTTAAAAGAAAGGCTTGAGTCCATTACACCGCTTTTATTCAGGTCAATAAGGACGGCAGCTGCCTCCTTGTGACCATATTTTCATCTCATTTGGTAGCTTCTCTCGAGCAAACTCCACTTGATTATATTTATTTATAAAATCTAGTTTATTTTTTAAATATGTTACACAGTGTAGATATGTTTGTATGTATTTCTAAAAGAATAGTAGACACGTATGAACAGTACGTCTATTAATGATACAAAGCTGTAATTTATTCATCAAATAAGTCTCGACATAAGTAGGCAATTGACCTTTTTGCAATGATACCCGCTTTTTATATTAAAATCTAATTGAAATACTAACAATAAAAATCAAAGTAGAATCTCATTAGAGCCGCCCGTCACCAATTTAACACATAAGTATTCTAACTGGACACAAGTGGTGAAAATCAAAAATCGTGAGTTGAGGTTTTTTGCAAAATTTTCGTCATCTGCCCCGAGTAAGGCCCCAACTCATAGATCAAAGTGTTTTGCCGCTGGTTGACAGATGTTTTGATATTTCGCCGATTATTTTAATATATGCACGGATGACTTACTGTGCGCTGGTGGCCTGTTTTTTTAACAAAGTTACTTGTAAGTGACTTTGTATCGGTCGCGTTCGATAGCACGGTGGTCTCACAGCACCTGGCGAACGAACCCGGAAAGTAAAATGTCAGTTTTATGTTCTCCGCACCAATAATTTCCATACCTTTTTTATTTAAATAACTCCATGTCGTTATGTAATGGTCAGCTGAAGACCTAATAAACGTAGGACCCTAATTTAATTAACAAACTAATCGTCGAGGAACGCGTTCCAAATTTAAATTCAAACGCCACAAAACGATGGTCATGTGATACATTAGAAATTCCAATAATCGTTTACGGTTGGCTTGGATGCATTTCGTTGCACCCTGCACAGGGTTGCCAACCTAATGCGGTCAGTTCCCAGTGCGTTGCACTCTGTTACAAAATAACATAATGTCTTCGTCGTTCGAGTATTTTTTTAACGTTTTGCCACAACTAAATATGCATTTTTGATCGACCCCAAACTTATTATCATAAGTAGTTAATTAATTTTTAAATCGGATCCTTTTAGCGCTAACATTTTATTTTTTATTGAGATGTCGCAAATGTGTAACAGCCCTCGTTTAATTTATTATGTTTGCGAAACAAATTTGTGAACGAATAATAAATAAGCTAGGTAGGATATCACATTATGATCAGTGTTTATTGGGCTAGCGACACAAGATTCTTTGTGTTGCTTTACGACATCGTCCGTTCCGGCTGCCGGGTGACTTCGGTGACCTAAAGACGACCTATAGCTAACAAAAAAGTAAAGGCGCCCATTCACGAGCACATCTGGATCAACCTTGAACTAGTTAAACCGGGCAGGAATGAATGTGCGAGACAGACATGGCAAAGCCGGGGCGAAAAAAAACGCCGTTTCGCTGTATCGTTTAAGAGTAGACGTATTATTATCTCATTATAATAATATCCTATTATCTCGAGCAGTGGAGTGGCTTGCTATTTTTGCTATCTACCTAATATTGAATCGATCTTTTAAGATAAAGAGATAAAGACCGCCGCGGGAGAGGGCATGCCCCGCAACTCGAAAGACGTTCTTGTAAAACTTTAATGCGAAAGTGTGACGCATCATGAGAACTGTTTATAAAATAATATCAACTGTTGAAATTTATGGACTTTACGACTACTTTATTATAATTGAATCGTAAAAATTTTATGACACAAAATTACGAAGTACCTACCCAAATATAATTAATATCACAGCATAATCCGCGTTACAAATAATACTTAATAAAGTCAAGGTAAATAACACATTTTTTGTTAATATCGTCTAGTCTTCCACTTTTTTTTTATTGCGTCACCGGTGCACCGATGCACACTCGGGTCACACGCGAACCGTTTGATGTAGGTCCTAATGGCCACAAATCATAATCATCAAGCTTGCCAGAAATAAAAAAAATACCCATATTAATCTTAATTCCATGTTACCGTAAATAAAATTAAGTTTTTGTGAACAGTAGAGTATGGGAAAACGGGCCGATGAAATATAGCAATATCGCGAACCCGTTTTTATTTAGACATTAATTTGCCAATCGATAAATAAATATCTAAATAAGACTAGGATATAATGGCTGTTACACAGGTACCGAATTAACTCGCCACACTGTAAATGTATAAATAATTTAAATAAGTAGTTATTTGTACAGTATAATGGCAGGTTTGGTGATTGCCTCTACATCGTATTGTAATTATGAATCATAAACAAAGAGCATCGGGTTTTTGGTGGTCGGAAAAAATCTGCCAAAAACTAATCTGTTCACAGCAATTAACCTATCAGGCTTGTTTAGTGTTGAAGGCCGACCGATAATAAATGGGTGCTACATTTCCTATGTACCTACTGTCAATCTAGTTTCAAATATCAGTAATTATTTGAACAATACGATACCTGATCAGAGCGATCAGTGTTGCCGTGCGATGTCCGTTTTACTTCAAAGAAATACGTGCTCTTTTTTAAATTGCTGTCGAACAAAAGCATTTAGGTCATGTTTTGGAAATCTTTTGAAAATATATACGGTTATTTGTAATTTCACATAAAATTGCAAGTAAACTGTTTTTGTTACAAAGCCTTTGGATGTTGTATAAACTTATCGTGATTTACTCAGGTAATTTGTAAGGTGCGGTTGCAGTTTGCCAAAATTACGCAACTTGGCTTAAACTTTCTTTATGATTCGCTACTGCTTGTTTTCATCGATAATAATAACAAAAACAAGAGAGTGTACCTGAACGTCTCAGTATACATAGACAAACCAGTTCTGCACTATGCGGCTCCCACACATAGAAGGCTTCCCTATAAAACCCTGCGGTAATAACCCGTCTGATAGATCGCTTCATTTGATACTTGTGATGACCACTTTCATTATCATACAGTCCTAGTCTCTCACCACATAATATTGTCCATTATCAATGAACTATGCAAGAGTGATAATTTTTCTTATATTACCTGCTTCTATTACCAACATTAAAAAGTTCATGAGGATATTAAACGATTACGAGGCCTTGGCGTCGAACCCACTTCCTTGTGGTTTCCTTTTCTTGCCAACAACGTTACGAAAGTTCACATAAAGTTGAATCAAGTAACATCAGTGTCTACTCTTTTTATCTTTCAAGAAGTTTTTGGAAAGTTCTAAGATTTCGCAGCACCTATTTTGATCTAGTTGTAGTTATACAAGTAAAATGTTATTCAATAAATGCGTACATGCACACCAATATCTGAGTATTACATACATCCGGCCGCGTTGGGCTTTCGTCTGCCGCGCCGGGCGCATGCGCCATTGTCCGCCGGATGTCTTGCGGTCACACGCAATTTCACAACCTCTGCACTCCCACTGCACTCGTGATGCCCTGGTAAGTAGCAGTTATTGGCGTGAACGAGGGCTAGTATATCTTTTTTACATTAACATATATGTGTAATAATAAAATACTTTAGACTTCAAATATTAACCATGAGCGCAAAGGCCACAGCTGAAGTCTTGATTTAAAAGGACGTTTCGAAGCACACCTACCTATTACCAAACCTAGTTATTTAAACATAAAAACTTTGTAACTATTAATATGATTAGCCGTAACTTGTTATTATAGTCAGAAAGGTATATAACATACCTAACTTATTCTTAAGTCGAACCCATTGAAACCAAATGTTTTGTTTTATATTAAACGTCACGTGTAGTGACTAATTGGCCCACAATGAAGTACTAGGCGTTTATGACCTATAGGTGGTAGATTAAACAAAAACATTGATCGAATTAGCGAGGTTGGCACACCCGCGAGTTGATTGATTATTGCATCAATCATTTACTTGATAATACAAAGAATGGGGTGAGCTCGCCGTCAACACCGCGTGTATTTTTGACTATTATTATATATTTGTTTTTATCCCGACCTACCTCGATGTCAGATTGCGTGGGATGCTTCGGCCTTCTATCTGATTTATGCATTTATAAATAACTTTTATCATATACATAGGCGGCTAACATCAATTTATTAATAATACAATTTATTTCCCGTAATATACTAACATTATGAACTATCGAATCGCACAATAAATACAAACATCTCGGGTCTTGAATCACTTATGTAATGCATAATAAATAACGATATTATAATAAAGTTTATTTACATTGACGTCCGTCTGTCATCAATCAACATAGAGGATTTCTTTCATTTCTCTAGAGTCGTTGACTTATTGCTTTCTCTGATAGGTCAACTAGTGATAACAATGTTATTGTAATTTTATGTAGCAAGATTCCCCCGTACATTAATTATACAACAATTATACCTTATCTTCCTGTCTTAGCATTTTATATTCAAAAGAACTTCGTTGCTGAGGGGCATTGTTGTTCCAACTTCGAATTTAAATAAAGAAAAATAAAAAGTCCGGCGGGCAAAAGCAGCACGACCCTATCGCCCTTAGTTTTTTAGCGGTCTAGGTTTTGTAACTGTAAAGCGGGCGTCACATTCGGCACTGGCGGCCGCTGTCATTTCGACAACTAATAACCCCCGCTGGAGTTCATAATTTATAAGGCGGTACATGTGACCGCTTTTTACCTCGTCCGCCGTCCACCGCCGCCGTCTGGGAATCCGCAACAAAGACCGATCGAGATTCCGTTTTGCATTCCTCAAGTATTCGTGTGCGACGAACGACTGCGAATTTTATGTTTTCAAATGCGAATTTGCACTGAATCGATCACTAAGAAAGTCGCGTCCAGTAAACCGAATTAATTATCCCTCACTGGATTCCCACGGTCAAGCTTAGTGATTCAGCACCCAGCACATAACGTTTACTTCTTATTACGTGTTATATTGTGTTGTGGCCGAGGTGATGTTTCATCTCACCTTCGGCGTCATTTTTATTGCGCGTGTCAATTGAAGTGGAAATTCGTGGCCGTGCCTTTGTACGCGAGTGACCTACTTTCGGCACCATAAACAGCCCCATCAAATTTCGTCCCGGCTTTTTGAGTTAAAAGTTGTCGAGATTTCGGTTAAGTTTTGGTTTTTTAGCAACAGGGCCCGTTGCATTCCAGGGTTTACGACCATCTCCCCTGACCGACGCCTGACAGAGAGCTCGTAAAAGATCAGATTTTATTTCTTATTGTTCGCCTTTCGCGAAATCTAATTGAAGTCGGTAGGGTACGACTGTAGGAGCGTAAGAGCCGTGAGCCCACCGCAGCATTTACGCGTTTTTAATTTTACTGCCCGGAGAGGCTGAATTATGTCCCTTCGAACGATAATGACGACCGGAATGAGTTCGTTCATTACTTTTTATACCACATTAAAGGTTTAAATGGTTTGGGTGAAAATTAGAATGTCGTTGATAATGTTTTGCGGCGTAGTGTCGCGCGCGCCTTTCGCTCCACTCCACACCAATATCTACATATAATATAATTATTTTATATCCAAGAGCGGCTTTAATCGGCTGTAACGACGACTTTTATGCGTTTACAATAAGAACACAACGCAAATAATCGTGGCGTGTCTTCAACTCTATTTGTTTCGATTAACTTGCTCCGGGACCCGTTTTGGAGTCTACCCACTCTTCCTATATTTTGCTAAGGAGTACTTCTTTACGATTTATCGATACATCGAATGTAAATAATTGACGTAAATGGTTTCAACCGTGCAGTTGTCTTGTTCGCATTGTTCGTCTTCAAGCACCTGTGACATTGTTTTAGGTCAATAGAAGTTGGGCCAGAACTCAAACAATAGTGAAAGTTTACCGGTATTTAGATAACGCGCTTTTAGC
The DNA here is from genome assembly GCA_963859945.1 of Euplagia quadripunctaria. Lineage (NCBI taxonomy): Eukaryota > Metazoa > Arthropoda > Insecta > Lepidoptera > Erebidae > Euplagia > Euplagia quadripunctaria. The sequence continues at coordinate 19,579,188 of OY982576.1, forward strand.
TGACGATAGAGCTGTAAATTGTCTGAATGAAGGAATTATTGAAATAGCTGTGACAAGACGTCAGCAGAACAATTTAGAGGACACTTAATAAGGGGTCCATATCTATGGTGCGTAGCTGCGTATTATAATTTAGTGTTAGAACTCGTGTGAGTCACTTTATATTCTCTGTTCGTAGGTCTGCGTCACGCGCCTATCGGAAACGCTAACGGCCGGGACGCGTATTTAAATACACCGTTTCCAGTCCTACATGACCCCTAACACCACATTGGTTCTTTCATATTGAACGCAACTTTTAACGTGTGAAGGTGAGACGGGAGGTCATTGTTAACTGGTGGCACAATAATGCCTACTTCTGACTCGCGTCTCGGTACCCGCGATATGTTATGTAAAGCAAAATATTTTTATATAGAAAGTAGGCAGCTTCTAGGACTTACTTCGCATATTAATTGGTGAGGATGTTTGTGGGTTAAAGTTGCCATACTGAATAATAGAATAAATCACGAATGGCGCCATCGGGTTGTTTGTAATCACGCTTATAGAATCTTTGTATTGTAAGGATGAAATATGATAGATTTCATTCAAATTTAATAACAGCAAAAGCAAAAATATAACTATCAGCAGTGTGTTATCTAAAGCTGTAATTAACAATGACTACATAAATAATTTAGATTTAACAGCGAAAACAATTAGTTCTACAAATTGTCTATTTTTCTGCACCAGACTTGAAAGGTACTGGCCATATCAAGTATGTTGTTTAGATTTCTACACTACATTCATGTACAACACTAAAAATAGTGACATTTTGGCTGGCTTAACTTGGCTGTTTAACTAGGTCTCGTCTTCCATTGAACTCTGCTTCCGTAGGTCGTACAAAATGCTGAAAAAATATTTGGCCAGTAGTGTTTCCTAACAGTGGTCTTTACTCCTGGAAGATGGGAGAGCTTCGCTAGTATGGAAGCAGGAATTTTTTGTGCCCTACGTTCTTCAAAAACGTCCTGGGAGTTCTAAAAACATTTGCGATCTTCTGTTTTCCCAATCTGCAGATACATATAACTAGCCCAATTTGGCCAGTGACATTTATACCTAAAATATTAGCTCGTAAATTGTACCATAATTAACTAATGTGTAGTGTTGATGTATTTGTTTTTGCATGTTTGTAAACTTGGTTGTATCACGCGTCATTAAGTACAATCGTTTACGTGAAGAGTCGTTTCGTATTTTGCAACACATGCCATTGTTTATCTGAATTTTTTGCATTTCTCTTAAGATGGCATCTTTCTTTCATCATCTTTCTTCAAAGTTGTCTTAATTTTTATGTACAAACACACACATTAACTTAAAAATTCTTCTTGTCTTTGACAAAGATTTAAACATTGATATACCTATTTAATAAATATAATATCTTTAATCTAAAGATTTTGTAATTAAAATGTTATTAATATTCGCCTTTAGCCGATACAGAGTGGTATTGATTGAACTGATCTCAAATTTTAGAATTTTGATAAAATACCGTAGTTATGTCGTGTAGTCTCCAGTTATTTTTATATATAAATTAATCAGCACAAAATTGTTTTAATTTATTATACTTAATGTACTAACTGTCGTATTTCTGTTTCAGGTAAACATCACTTTAAATTAGGCTTTAAAGAATACCTACATATGACACCCTTATCTAGTATGTATACACATAATGTACTAAAATACGTCTACATGTTCCCTAAAGTAGTTAGTTGCTAAAAAAATGAGTTTATAACCCCAATTTTGGTTCACACGGATGTACGTAGTTTAGACGTTTTTTTACCACTACGGTGGAATACGAGCTTACGATTCTTCCGATTGTCGGCGACTTGCTTACTCTCCCTAGCCATATGGGAATACTAGCAGTGCCCCGCGGTTTCACGCGCGTAAGTCCCGATCCCGTGGGAATATCAGGATAAAAAGTAGCCTATATGTTAATCCAGGTCTCCAGCTATCTACACACCACGTTTTATCGCATTCGGTTCAGTAGTTTTGGCGTGAAACAGTAACAAACATCCATCCAAACTTTCACATTTATAATATTAGTGGGATTGCAATAAAATTTTCACCTTCTCACATACGATTATCATGATTTTTCTGCCAAGAGGTATTGATTTTTTGTACAATTAATGTAATAGACAAGCACCTACAGTATCTGATAGTAAACAGTTTAGCTGTTATTTAAACAATATTGGAAAGTTAAAGAAAATACATGTGTAAAGAACACGAAATATTTATTTTTAGCACTATAGCTATATTATATGCAGAATCATAAAGTCCATTGTCACGGTGTCTGGACAATTAATTTGTTTATCAGCGTCATCTGCCGAGGTCGACTGCTTTCTTGTACATCTGCCGTATTACAAATAAAACCTGGCATTTGTTGTCTTCTTATTTATAAACAAGAAAATACAAAATTGTCCCAAAATTACTAAGCTTGTTAACACAAGTGAAGTAATTTTGGGACTATTACACATAGTAGGATATGTATGTATTATTATATAATATGTAGATTGTAAGTGGTAGCCGGTGCCGATTAATTCTTGCAATACTAGAGTTGTCACTGAGACTGATGAGAAAGCCAATGACGCAGTACCTATAAACTACAAAACAAAAATAAAAAAATGTTTTCTTTCGTTAAAAATTGTAACAAGCAATTCCGTTATCTCGTGCCACCCTTTGATTTTATATTATACGAGAGACTTTTGAAGATGCAAATAATGTTTAAAACCAAGTAGTAAGGAAAGTCCTAAATTCACTTAGACATCTGTGAATGGCAGTCATGTCAACTACGGCGTCACAGCGGCGTGTCATGTGCCATTTGGGTAGATTAAAGTGCATACACTGACCTAGCCCACGCGCGTCAAAGCACTTTCTTCTAAACTCAAAATATAACCGTAACTATGAGGCGGACAATCGTTTCCGGCGCCCGTGACGTCATAAGCCGTCTCGCCGCGCGCCGGTCGCCGCCCTACTACGTAACCTTGGCGGTGAGATGTGCTCGCGACGGCCGCGCTCGTGGTTCGCTCTCCGCTCGCTCCATTCGCGTATACACCGCCCGCCTCGCCGTCTTCGCTTTCGTTTTCATTGTTCTTTTTTCAAATTATATTTATACTGTAACCCGCGACACAGAACGCCGACTTGATAAAGAGTTCATCGATCTACAAATCCCAAAAACCGCAACAAGGTGCGTGTATCGAAAGCTGCTTTATATTCGGCCGGATACAGAAATTATACATATCCAATACCACTTTGAGAAATAAGAGCAAAACCTCGGGTAATTTTTCACACGATCCACGAGCATAGTTGCCCTAAGCGCGGCGTGCCGGGGTGAGCGAACTCGCAACCTGTAATTTCGGACCGCAAAAGGAACAAAACGCATGGCGATCGGTGATTAAAAACCTTTGTCGGTTCTACTAATATTTATATTATTTTCGCAATGCGTCCGACATTGGCCGACATCTAATTGGTCGCTCGTATATTTGATGTAGGTACCATCGGCGCCGACCACCGACGCTTCATTAGTTTTCCTGGTAGAGAAATCATAAACTACTCATTTTCTATGGTCAGCCGTTTATGTCAAAACGTGACCCCCAACCGTCGTTATCCACGGATCGCCGACAAAGAACTTATGGAAAAATCCGCTTCCTTACTTAAACCTCACGACACCTCTATCACAATACGTTGTTAATAAACACTTCGATGACCTTAAAAATAATGACTAAATTATAAATGAGTGCAGGTGGTATAAGTAACTAGTTTCAACTGGCCAGTGGTACTCTCGATCGGTCCAAGGTCTGGGATATTGAACCTGGCCGGAGCAACAGCACGACAAGGTTCGCCGCGAAAGAGACGGATGCACTATCACTCATTGTTATGGGGGAAATGTCGCGGCCACACGCGCTGCTCTTCCATTGATTTTCTTCAATGACTAACTAAACCTTTAAGTCCTAATCCGTTCGGTATGCGATGCAAAGCAGCTGCCGGCCGGAGCGATCCCGTAAGCATGAGGCGCACTTCCTTAAACAAAGTAAGGTATGAGCGAGACGGGATACGTCACAGTGCTGCGCTCTCTTGCGTGCAACGGAGACGGATATACAGTGACAAGTGCATTCGGCGTCGCGACAGGGACGGCAAAAGTGCATTGCGCTGACGCATCACGATGGTCTACACGCTTTCTTGTCTTTTTTGTGGCCACTACCCTCGCAGCTTTCGGTTTCGTTGTTTTAATGACGAAGAGATGTTTGGCCGAATGTCGTTTATGCCAATATTAATCAACAATGTCGTAATTAAATCTGCCGGTCTGACCGGTCGTCAGCTTGGCATTTATATTTTTCCCACGCGGTTGATGTCATTTTTATTATGAATGGCGGCCTTCGCAGCCGGGATTCCTGTAGGTACACCCGTTCCCGGCTCGGGGTCCACTGACCCACTGGCAGTGGCCGGGTTCTGACCGGCCGGAATGGATTTTGCTTCGTCAGCGTCTCAGCTCGTTCCGCACCGTCGACACTCTCCACTTGAATGAATATCGTTCACAAATAACACTACTCTACACACAAACATGACTCGACCATCGAACAGGAAGCTCTTTAATAAAGGAGTAGATGCAAATCGAAGGTAAACGTGCTAAGCGTTCATTGGCATTATTAAAAATAAATAATATCGCTTTTGGAATGTTAGCCGCGCGTCATCTCGCCCTCCCGCCGAGATCGCGTGAACTCTTTATCGGGCGGACACCTCGGCTATGTAAGGAAGAAATCAACAAAGACGCATTGTCAAATTTGACTTACGAGTAGCAAGCAACTGAAACCGTCAGCAACCACTACTGATAAACATTTTCGGGATTATTACGCAATGTTACACAGATACATTGTTCGATTACCACGTGTCGTGTTATCGCACACATCATCGCTCCTAATATGTAGTAGTAGTTCTCACGACGCCATAGCCGAGTGCGTTCACACCCATAAACATCGTGCGCCGTATCGACCGAGTATTTCGATCGTACTGTTGAGGCGCTGCTTATTTACGCTTAGCAAACATTCGACGAGATAAGCCCTGAACGACGTGTCTGTGCTTCCCACATCTGCCGCGACCTTGGCTCCTACAGCCCATTGTATAACCTCCTTATCAGTCACGCCTGCCTGGTACCTCCTGCGCGGCCCACCGGCAAATCTCACCGCGTTTTCCGGTCTCGATAAATGTGGGGGGTTATCTGGCAGATGCAGTAAGAATAACACGAAAACACGTGTCTTAGAATCTATAAAAGTAAACTTATGAAAGCATCTTTCACTATCGTTTAATTTACGATCGTACTAATAAACTCGGCCACGTGGGTCTGACAGGTCTCGTTAACATAATTACGGAGTTTTCGGCCGCGCTGACCGGTTTCGGTGTCCCGACTCCTTTAAATTTTATCGCTGAGCTCTAAATTAATGTTTTGTTTTGGCGAAACCGAAAGTTATATTGGCATTCTGCTTAAAAGATCGAATGCAACGAATTAGCATCTCTACCGGTAGCGGAATTTTATCTATTACTAAAAAAAACATTAATTAAAATACAACCAGAGCTTTGATATGGAATGTGTTAGTATGTTGCTTTGGAAAGGAAGTATTGCTGATAATAAAATCCAGAGGTCGATTCACAGGTCGGTTTCTTATTAAGAAATTCTCAGTATCAGGTAGTCCCTTATAATAAAATGAGACCTTAATATAAACTGGACATTTATTCGCTATTAAACACGATTAAGGAACATGTTTTAACACGCTTAGTTTTTTTTATTTGGGGACGTTAAAAAATGTAACACATTGAGAATACTTGTCGAAATTTAAATTTGTGTTACTACTATAATAAAGTAGTTAAAAGCTGTCCATAAACCAATACTGAAAGGACAACAGTGGACATGTTTAATTTATTTTGGTCAACAGTTACATGTACAGACACATGTGCTTACCCCTCAAGGAGATAGTGCGTTATAGTTGAGACTTGAACGAAACGTTTTGTTGACACTCCAAATTATGAGTTCGGGAGGTCGGGGGGTGCGGGTTAGAGGGGGTTTACATCAACGCGGTCCTTCCGTGAGCTTTTATTATTCCGGTTATAAATTAAACTGTACTCGTTAATCGGCCCTTTAATCCGTCTGGGCGTTGACTCCGCGCTGGCTCGCGAGCTCCACCATCAATGGTTCACTTATCTCTGGAAGAAGGAGGCGCGACGAAAGTAGTAAAACCTAACCAATGTACGTCTTACACATGTTGTTTACGTGTGAAAAGCGCGCGACGGTGGTCCGAGGAGAGCGAGTCATGCGCGAGGAATGTGGCCGCATCTCGGGACTCTTGCAACCTCCGGAGGATAGCGCTGCCTGCTTTTTTAGACCGAATGCCTGTCGAGCCTTGCGTCTGTAAAGTTGATTATACTGACAATAAACACATAGGTCAATGGTAAGATGGTCATTTATCACGAATTCAATCGGCTTCTATTTGTGACGCAGTGATCTACCTCCAACAGGAATTGTTTAAATTGTCTTCATATTTAGTTGGTCGGCTAGTGTTGTATGACATATATCATCCGGTTAAAACAAAATACCTAAGTAAAAATAAATAAATGTTATTGAAACCATCAACAAGACTGCACGGGTGGCACAATAGTCGCCTCGCTACTATACTGCCGCAATGCCGAGTGTTGGGGTTCGATTCCCACTCGGGACAAAAATTTATGTAATCCACAAATAGTTGTCTTGAGTCTGGGTGTTTTTTCAACCCTTGTTTCAATGTTTGTAAAGTCCTCCGCGACACAGGAATCATTTGTAATGCGAGAGTTGTCTTTGAGTTCGTAACAAATGATAGTGCCAGACTTTCGTAAGAAGCTGACTAAAAATTCTTCGGCTACTCTTTTTAAATAGTCTATCTCTTTACATGTGTATAATCTTTAATTTCCGTACTCATGTTCATGTTAAAAAAATACAGAAAACATAGACGTGTGAACGCACTATTTTATTTTAAGTAAATATCGAATAAAACAGTTTCATATTGGTATTTTATAGAGCAGTTACCTTTAAGCCATATTTTAATCTTTATTATACGTTTAAAGTTACATTACAGTTCACTTCTTGAATATCACTACGTTATTTATTGTAAAACGTACACATTGAGCTCGAGGCGACTTATTTGTTTTTTTTTGCCTGGAAGTTGTTGCTACATGAAGTTTATGTTTATTGGGATGTTAAACTTTTTTATTCTTAAATAATTCATCAAGTGAGACAATTATGCAAAATAAATGAGTGTAACTGAGAGCTGTAATGTAGACACAAACATTTACAGATATTATAAATGACTTAAATGTCGTCTGATGTTATATTTACAGCCTTTTTATTTAGAATTCTTTAAAAAGTAAAATTATGTAAAATTATTTTTTATGTTTTTATTATAATACCATTCAGTTCGTACCCACCGTACTTTTGCTAGACAAAAGCAAGGTCAGGCAAGAACAAGGTTTACTTTCGGAGTCTAGTCCGAGCAAAGAACAGACACAGACATAATTTATTTTATTAACTTTTTTATTCATTTTACACTGCGAAAGTGTACAATAGTGGACGTGTAATGTCGGACTTACGATCGAGTCGTTGCGGGTTCGAACCCCACCCAGTGCACTAGCGACGTGAACCCAGTCATAACGCAAGCATTTAGTTCAGCTGAAGAGATCAACAAGAATGCCAATAACGTGTGACCCTCGTGTTGCTAGTATTCTTAAAAAAAAATTGCGTACATACCTTCTACAGGGAAAAATTCTCTAGCTACCAATGAATGTCAAGGAAATATAATTTACAGATTGACAGATAAACAAAACATAAAAATAATTTCATAGTTTCCATCATCATCATCATCAGCCTATCGCCGTCCACTGCTGGACGAAGGCCTCCCCCAAGGAGCGCTCAATATCCAGGTCTTGGGCAATCCGCATCTAATTTCAATACACAGACGCATTTTATTTTCATTTAATTGTATAGTATAGGTGTTCTGTGTCACCTTAGAGGGAAGAGTTTGTTAAAAGATCTCCCATGGAGGCGCCTAGGTCTGCGCAGGCGCACGCCTCAACGCCACTATATTAACTGAATAGATATCTACGTGAGATAATTCGATACGAAGGATTTTTTTCCTAACGTTATTGTTAGCCTCGAATGATACACAGTTTGAATATTTAGCTATATCCGCTGACTTCACCGCTTATAAAAAATTGCGAGTAATTAGTCAATAAAAATTCCGCCGATTATATACGTGAAGTTGTTACACGGGTGTTACGTAATTGGAGTAAATGACCTAACAGCCTTTGGTTTGGACGAAGGTCTCGGAGACCACGTGGTGACCGTGTGAGCTGATCATCCTTCTTTCAACATGTGTATCGACTTAACGACCAAGATGAGTTTCAACTGGGTTCCCTTGTAGGAAATGTAATACAGGATTACACATTCGTCGTTAGTAATGTTGAGACAGAAGAGAATAGAAATTGTAACCAATATGATTATTACTACTAAGGTGGCAAACCAGCGTGCGTGCGATTTTGGGGCAGCAATCTGTTGTTAGGTACTACTACTGTATAAATTCTAGTCTAACTGTTCCCGTTTCATTTGCTTTTACGAAAAAAAATATCACACGATAACGAAAGAACTCGTTAAAACTTCGTCAATTCACATAAATTCTGTTATAAACTCAAGATATTCAAGTACCATTACGTTACACAAATTCACTCAAAACTTCGGCATGCGTAAACAATAACAAAGCTAGTTCATAATCCGCCGATAAAGAATACTGTTGTAATCATTGCGTTGGAAGTACGTATTGTATAATTTCGGGTGTGTACTCCGCGGGCAATGCACGGCGCCCTTGACCGAAGCGTCGCGGCGGCGTACACGATGAGACCGAGTAAACAAATTGAATGAATCGCGTACGCTCGTACATGCCGTATGTAAGTACCTACCATTCATGTGCGCTGTAAACGCACGATAATTCATCTGGCCGTGTGTATAACGAACAAGATTACGTACGGTCAGTTACGAAAGTCGCTGAAGATTCGGTTTTTAATAACTGTGGTATGTGGGTTGCATTCAAAACACGATACAATACAAACTATTCTAGATTAAACATGATTTCTATTAAATAAGAAGATGGCTTTCGAGATAGGAATGCGTTCGTACCACCTTTTCGACTGATTAGGATAGAACCCGTGTGTTAGTATAAGAGACGTTTTTCCTAGCATTACGGGTTCAAAAGGGATGGTGACCGAGACTTGTGGTCGTAGGTTGGCAGTCGCACCGCGCATTGCAATTTCTCCCGGTAATAAGTATGTCTAATGATAGACTAGAGATATCGAAGAAATTCCTGGATTTGCAAAGTCAATCCTAGTTTTGTATAACAGTTTAATTTAAGCTGTGAAAGTCTTACCACGACTCTGTAAAGACACAGTTAAATCAATCAATTAAATTAATCTCAATTTAAAAAGAATCTTACTGACAATTGAAGAATCTTATGTTAATGATAACATAATAACTTCACAGACCTCGCACGCCAGTACTATGGTAACCAGACTGCTGATAAACATTATTATATATTTCGAAATACACATTACACACAGAACAAAATAAGGATCATGCTCAACACACAATTGTTTGTCCTAAGTGGGAATCGAACTTACGACCTCTGGCTCAGCAGTCAGGGTCACTAACCACAACCACTAGACCAATAGGCCAGTTATTAGACATTACCATTAGACACTACATATTAAATAGTTCGTGATAAATGTAGATTAAGTAATACGTTATCGAATTGATTGTATCGATAGCAAATTAAATAAACAACTACATTAGAAAGATAATTGCTAAGCAATTAAATATAAGTCCTTCAGAAAGCACAATAAAATTTGAAGTGCCATAAGATTTTTATCTTGGTCAATTATTTTTATTAAAAGTACAGCGGATATGCTTGCCAGGCGTGGTGTACGTGTGTCCCTTCACCAACGGAAACGAAGTACCGAGCGTGTCATGGCTCGCGAGGCGCCCCCTTGAGATATGAGCACTCGACACTACGTGTAGCTGACACTGATACCCTAAACACACTGTTCCATCTCATTTGAAACCATTTTCTTTTATTTGCGAACTCCTTAGGGATTTACGTGCTATCTGAATGGCACATTTGAGGTAAATAACACGAGCACAAAGTGTATACGGAGACTTGATTTAAAAATGCGAGGTGGGTATGGATTGCACTCCTACATACACAATTTGCGGAAGACAGACGAATAGTGCAGCGGTGCATCGTACGCGTCCTGGCCGCCGACAATTCAACGCTCCTTAGCGTAGGGATGGGCTGTACTGTATTTTACTTATATATCGATAAATTCAACGATTGTTATAATTTTCTCAAAACATTAATATAACTAGTTAATGAGTGACGTTTTTATGATAGGCTATTTATAATAATAAATGATATACCTATTGTAGTACATTATGTCTTAAAATAAAATCATTCCAGTTTTACGAGCCATATTAAAAAAGTCGTCGTCGCTAAGTCTTTTGTGGATGAAATATTAATAGTTTGAATAGGTATTATTTATGTTGTCTAACAACTAATTAATTTCCTAACTGATGACAGTAGTAGTTGTTCGTGTGTATTGTTACTTCCTCCAATTAGGTAGTAATTAACAATCAATCGATAGGTGTGTAAGCAATACAATAAGTAATAATGGTGCATCTCTGTGGTGGAGGCGCGGCGCGGGGCGAAGTGGCGCGCGGCGGGTCGACGCTCGCCCGCGCGACCGATCGCACCCGAAGGTCAAGGCTGCCCGCGACCGATCGAGATCCTACTCGCACCGCGACGCGCCGTCCGCCTGTCCGGCCACTCGCGCCGCCACTACTACAACAACGAAAGAAAAAGTGACAGCCCAAACCTGAATAGAATGCGAGGACGAATAAAAATGAAAGCACTGTTTATCTTACGCGTCTAGCGTACGTACTTCCTAATTCATCCATTAAAAAGAAAATTATTTCCGGGCGAACAAAACTCTAATCAATGTCGTTGCCCAGCACAATGACTTGCTTTATTATAAGAGGTGCTTACGAAAAGATCTCGATAACATCAGATAGCCTGGCGGTTAGGTCACCATGCAGCGGTCACCGAACTCTAATTTGTTGCGTTCGGAATATCCATTAACCTATTTCTTAATGGATGCGAATTTGATACTTTATAATGAGTCAATTTGTTCGTGGGGATCGCATTATCGAAAAGTGGAACCAATCGTGTGACGCGACGGAGTGTGAAGACGCGTTTATGAAAAAGTTATGTTTCTGCGAAGTCGCGGTGGGTTGGCCGGTCGCCGGACGATTCTTTTATACTTGTTACTCCGCTTTGTCTGAAACGTATCGCATTATGGCACCGCACCTTAATTAAAATGTTGGGAATTGGATCTATAGTGGCTGTTTACGATCGTATCATTTTCGTTTAATGAGTTATTTCGCTCGTCGCGTACACTAATCACGATTGTATTCATGCTGATCTGTACACTGGTCGTTATTCCCACTTTTAAAATAATTGTAAATAAATACAAGATACATTTATTTAAGAACTTTACCGATAAAAATTAAGTATAAATGTGACGTGTTCATAATAAATTAAAACTGCCGTCAAATCATCAAATCATGCGTCGGCTCATTCCTTGAATCAGATCATTAATCTTACAGGCAGTCTGTGAATCACTCCCGTGCTACGATCATTCTTGTATTGCAGTCAGTTGTATAATTAAGAGCAAAACTTAAATCACCTTGTGTTTATTGGTTGCATAACTGACCACACCTACTATGATATTTCCGTCGCTAATATTTACACTCCATGTAATATACACTTATTCTTATTACCTTTGGTTTATCTAAATCTAAGTCTTTTTGAGCTGTGTGATCGTACTTGTTAAGTCAGCCAACCATATCAAGCAAAAAAAATTGTTACTCTTCCGTGTTCAAATATGCTATTAATAACGTAGACTCATTCAAAGTATTGTCCAGTACGCCTTGTATTTAAACAGTTAAGAAAACCACCTTATAGGGAAATCTATTCATATAAAGGCAGGATGTATGTATAAGTCTGGAAGTTAGTCAACAATTTTCCTTACAAGGCATGCGCTGTATGTTTTTTTTATAGTTTTGAAACGTATAAATATGTACAATTGTGGTTAATTCGTGCGTGATATGTACAACATGATCACACTAATATTTTCACAGTTTAATCGTATTTGCCACGCGTTTGTTCGAATCGAATTGCGAGCTTCGTTACAAGAGTTAATGATTGTCTGCTTGTTCGTTACCTAAACATCCTTCAACGGATTCTAGCACTACTGAAGGCCTTTGCAACAGGTAAAGAAATAATAAACCGACGATGAGGGAATTTGGCTTTAAACGTGCAGGGTCATTCTGATTTTAGGTTATATCATTTTAACATCCTTATTCCGTTAAAAAAACAATCAGATTAAGGTTGAAAATTACTTACAAACAGTGTCTTAATAGCAACTGAATTAAGCTAAATTACTGCGCATAGCGCTGGTGCTAGCCAAACCAGCTACTACAAACTTTTTTAAAAACTTAATTTATCTTACCTAGATTCATAGTATTAGTACAGTTATCTATAGTATCTGATAGTACAGAGTCGGATGCACCTAGCCCGACTAAATGTCACTCGGTGAGCCGCTGCCGCTTTTAGTCGCTCTAAAATAGATCGCGCTCGCGTTCATCAACCTCTTACATTCGTCATCAACACTCGGAGACTACAGCTGATGCTTTACATCGACTGTTTTGGTAGACAAATACTTCTGACAAACAAACAAACTTCGCACTGGAAACTTTACAGACCAGATCGAACGAATGCTCCAAAACTTTTTCGTTTTTCAAGTTTTCGTCATTTAACACATCGAGGTTACAAATATTTGTTCATATTGCAAAACCGTTTTGCCTGCAGCCGATTATTTGTTTGTAATTTAGTGCTGTCAAATCGCATTCAAAATTAATTGAGCGTTAATGCCGTATCCATACCACTGCAATTTTCGACCCGTCATAATGACGGTGCAGCAAAAACTTGACACCTCCGACGAGAAAAATAACATTTGATTATTTAATATCGTTTCAAACGCAACCGTATCGGTCACGATAAATAAATTTAAACTATTGAGTTCAAAGTTGCTCTACAGATAATCGTATAATCGCTCAAGAGCTAAGTTATAGGTCGGATAATTGCGGTAAAAACTCTGAACTCGAGTAGCCCTGAAACTTACAACTGAATGTTTGTAAACACGCGCCGGTACATTTACACGTTTTTTCCGTGGCGCCACTCCAAGCAGCTGAGTTTTATTACACAATCACAGCTTTATTACCGCCATGGCCATCTATTTAGAATTTAGGAAGCGTAAATTGGCAACGTCACGACACATGACGCGATTTAAAATGAAGCGTCTCATTAATCTCTTAGATATTGCTTTGGAATGGAATGTATTTAATAACAAAAGATTACTGTTTAACCATTTCAGTCTAATTGTACTTAAAATACATTATTATTTATTATATAATACTAGCAACCCGCCCCGGCTTCGCACGAGTAGCAAAGACACCTTCAACAATCATCAACATATTTCAATCAATTTACACAAAATCTTAACAAATTATACACCTAAACCTTCCTCCTGAATCACTCTGTCTATTAGTGAAAACCGCATGAAAATCTGATGAGTAGTTTTTCAGGTTATCGCGAACAGACAGACAGAGAGACAGACGCGGCCGGAGACTTTGTTTTAAAATATGTAGTGATAAAGTTTGCGTTACATGCAAATTTGTAAAGCATTATTTGTTATAAAGTGAATTGAGCACGTGGTGAGATGACCCGCCGGTGCGTCAGTCTTAGTATTTGGACATCGACATTTCTACCAGAGCTCTGTTATTTCTAGCGTCGTCAGGCGCCAACTTTAGATTAGATACAGGGCTCATCTGCATTCAGAACCGTTATTTGTGGAACTTAATAATGTTATCCTCCATTCATATCCTCAGGGACGAGAGTAGTGATGGGACAAGTTTCTTAAAGGATTTTTCGAGGGTTCATTATTTGTGATACGTTAGTGCAAAAAAATGTTAATATTTATTACAATACATGTGCATTGCTCTGTGTGACATCGGAGTTAATGAGATTTTTTATAAAATTTGATATTGTTTATACGTTTATGTACTGTAATGTATGGTTGATGGTCGCGATAATGAAGATTTTTAAGCTCGGGTTTCTGTGGCACGTCGTAAATGCTCAGCGTGTGGTGGTCGTCGCTTTCATAACGCACACGTTCACATTGCTCCAGGAGCAGAAAGTTTGAGTATTTTTTGTATTACAATGGGAGCTTTTTTGTTTTTTTATTCGGTTATAAGTAACATTATCCTGCTAGCGTTGACCTTTGGCGTTATGTTTTACGACGTTCGCAAAAAACACAATGGAATGAATTACTCTGTTCGATAAATCATGACGGTGTTGTCGATATAATATAGATGTTGGGAATCGCACTTGACTACTTCGTAATAACATATTGTTGCGTCATCATCTTTGATTTAAGAATTAAGTAGATACACATTTGATTGCAATTTAATTTCAATTGAAATAAAAATGGTATCAATAACTTTACAATCGGTAGGCCCGAATTTTCAAATCAGTTAAAAACTGTACTCTTTGTATGACGTAACATTGTCCCAAATTTCCATATAACAGTATACACTACCTCTTCGGGCTCCCCAGGTGTGAGAGCGTGGGTAGTGGGCTGAGCACACGTCTTTTGTTTCTGTTTAATGATATTTGCAAATTAACCGCAGCCTCTTGCAGTTCTCCAAACACAAACCTCACTTCACATTGACATTTTTAAAGGCTTAAAGTAAAAAAAGGTCTTTAAACTATATTCAAAAATATTGAGTGAAATTTTGAAAACATCGATAGCTATTGTGGCAATCCCTTAGTTTTCAGAATAACTTATTGCGTCCGCAAAATTTGATATTTTCTGTAGTCTTCTTGAATAATCGTTATTTTAATACAGTGGAAGGTAAAACACTGTTTATTTATATTTATTCAAACTAACATATTATTTGACACCAATGTGCGCACACTCTTCTGAGTACGTAATGTGTCATTTGTAAACAATTTTGAGACATCGCTCTGTATGCATAATCTGTACTCTTAAGGACTTGTTGTTTTAACTAATTATCACAAAAAGCAAAAAAAAACTTTCGTCAAGGTTTCACGTACGTTATGTCAACGTCACTTTCAAGAAGCAATCATTCTGATTTCAAATTTCACAGTTCAGTAACCTTTTGAATGAACTGCTGTCATAGATAATGACTGTATTGTCTCTATGTGATAACATAGCGCCAATAAAATAAGTTCAGTTATCATATTACTAGCATATTTACATGTTTCTGTTTCCATAGATACCACCCCTGATATAGCCTGATATTGTAATTGTCCATAGACTAAAGTGACCGCTTTCCATCAGGCAGGCCGCAAGATTTTTACCTACTTGAATAAAAAAAAGAAATATACTTCTTCTCACTTACACTTATGCGTGATGCTATTGAAATAATTAGCATAGATACAAACGTAGTAGTTGTATGCTGATTTAATTTTAATTAATAAAAATGTAAAATCTCTTAACAATGTAAGAAAAATATAGATAAATGAGATCTGGCTTTGAGAATATTTCTAAATAAAGCCAAATTATATTCTAAGTGGTACACTAATTTTTGACAAGATAATATCGAAAGCACAAAAAAGTATCGTAACCTTATAAATAAGGTACATCTTCCTAAGGCTTAAGCGTGAGGAGATAAGCTCTGGTGGTCTCACTGATACAAACAAGATTAATTTTTATATAATTTGTATCAAATTCTATTCGCAGTCTTTATAAAATAAACATACTGTAAGGTCGCAGTCATACTATCAGATAAACCATTGCTATTTATTACTCCCTAGTAACTTCATATATTAATTTACATGATACTCACTCACGCCTGTAGCCCTTCAGGGGTAGGCAGAGACGTAATAAACACCCACATTTTGCAAAACTATAATTCGGTCTCATCGCCGTATTAGGATCCGGATTCCGGAAGTAAAGATGGGAAAATGGGAGTGCATATATTGAAAGAGAAAAATAGATAAGAAGGAAGGGAATGGAAAGAGTGTAGGCCATAGCTCGAGCTAATCAGGGTCACATATGTACCTGTAACTCGAACTGGCTGTTCCCGGGAACTCCAAGACCTCTAATGGTAAATTTAACTAGGAATTTTATTTAATCGAAAGTTAGCAACATCAGCTATAAAGAGGGTTTAAATTAAATCAGCCTACGCTTAAAAACTCTGGGAATTTCCAGTCGGCATTGTGTTAGACTGGAACATTTCCAAATAAGGTGCATTTTAGAACTCACTTCTCGGTTATAAGAGTAAGGCAATTTCCTGTATTGTAAGATCGCTTAGCTTAGACATCGCTTGGTGGTATGACTTTAGTTTTATGCACGTAATCGCAACTCTACGACGACGGCGGTTATTCGTCGCTTGCGCAGGGTCATTACCGAATAGCTAACTCAAGGCCGAGATACTATCGGCTTTTATGTTTTGCAATATTTAAACGCACTCTACTTACCACCTGGGGCCTTAGTACCTTAGCCAATTCTAGTACAAGAATTATTTATTTATTAATGAGAAACAAGTTAATATCTTGAAAGGGTTAGAAATAATGTTTTAAGGCTATTCTAAGTTTAAGAATAAAAACGACACCTGAAGCGACTTTTTATAATCAAAATATTCAATATTAATATTAAAAAAAAATAGGCAGTCATGGGTCTGCCGACAGAAGTGAAAACTTAAACGAAACGACAAACTTAAAACGTCACATTAGCATAAGGTTGGTGACATTAATTAATAAGGAGCTGACAGAACTCAATTTTTTGATCAACGCCCTCTAGTGGATCTATATAGGTATTATTATTGTGACGGTCACGAGTGTGCTTTTTTCCCATAGCAAAAGTGACAAACGTGCCTAAAGAAGTTTTCACTTCAAAAATTAACCAGAAATTTAAAGACGATTTTAAAGGTTTGATATTTTCATTATACCTTCGTTTGAATGTAATATTTGCGGCTACACACGAACTGCCAGATATTTATTTTGCCGTAAAGCTTAGCATAAAGAACTGGCTCATTTAGTGAGATCACTTTACATATATATATACAGTGACGTGTTACACAGTATTAAATATAAATGTTAAAAAATATATAATAGTATCGCAAAAGCCTGTGTGGTGGCCTCACCACCGCGAATATGTAGCGAGCCGGAAGCACGAGCTCCAACGTTCGGCAATGAAGGAGGTCGTAGGCACTGCGTTATCAACATCTAAACATATCTCGCCGGTCATGGTGACCTGGTACATAACGTTCTATACCTAAAACAACTTTTGATATTTCGCCGGCAGACCAATAAAACTTACGTGATGTTAGCCAATCTTTTTTTTGGGGTCCAGTCGTTAAGTGAGACAAATCCGTTCTACTCGTAATTTGTCGCTGTGTTAGTTTGATTGTTGTTGTAAATAACACCGAGTCTACAGGTTATGCCTTCTTGCGCAAAATAATTTAACGCGCCTCTTTAATGAGCTTTATCGAAAATAGCTGTAGCTGATATAGATCTCAACACACTAATACCTACCAAGATTCACATTAAACTGACTTTAAAAATATTATAGCCCGTGTGAGCAAAAGGGAAGAAAGCGAATGTCTCAATTAGTATTAATTGAGGTATCATTTAGGGGATCCATAAGGATCCTCTAAATTTAAAACCTTGTATGGCAAACTCATATAACTAAATTAAAAGTATCCTGAAATTAAGGAGTTCGTGGCATTGTCGTTATTGTTTACGTTTGTGGGATGATGTAAATCTTTTATTTTTTTATTTTATACCATACTAGCAACCCGCCCCGGCTTCGTACGGGTACAAATTATACACCAAAACCTTCCTCATGAATCACTCTGTCTATTAGTGAAAACAGCATGAAAATCCGTTCACTAGCTTTTCAGTTTATCACGAACAGATAGAGAGACAGACAGACAGACGCGGCGGGGGACTTTGTTTTATAATATGTATCTAGTGATACATATTAAAACGTACATGAACAATTCAAGTTTCTAACCTGACCAAATTTTTGGGAGCAACGTGAGGTGCGGTAAGGTCTATGTCACTGCACCGCGATATACAGGGTGATTAACCGATAACGCTTATCGCCCCAATGTGAATCTTCCTACAATACCCAATGTTAGTACTGTTGCACAATTTAACGATCTATTGCCGACGTAAAATCCATCTTAATTTTGTTGTATTAAAAAACGTATGTATATCAACGATTTCCTGCGAAAGTCTGTCCATACCATCCATCTTATTAACTCGTATTCAACAACTGCAATTAACTGCAGTAAGTGACGCGAAATATACCTATGACGAATCGCGTCATAGGCGCAGTACAGTTTATTGAACTTAACAATCATTTGTCGTCGTCCAGTAACTGGCAAGTGACAGGACGTTTTGATTCGACCCATGACTGCTAGGTGCAACGGCTTAACAAGTACCAGGCGTTTATAAGGTATCAGGAGCATACTAACGCGCTAAGAGTTCAGTGATTAGAAGCGTTTACCGTGAGAGCTGGCAGCGGGCCAACCAGGCCACGCCGGTGCGTTCACCCACAGGCACACACGCCGTAAAGATAATTACTTACCATTGTTTTTATTATCTTCTACCAGGTTATTCCGAAAAAATCATACTTAGGTACTAACAGGTTTCGTCAATTTTCTGATAAGTTTTCGACATAATAACTAGTTACCACAACTACGTGATAAACTGAAGACTGTAGTTAGGGTTGTTGACTATTTCTCTAGCACCACTTGTATTTTCGGTTAAGTTTCATTTAAACTTTTGACTCATCTTGCCTTTGTGTTTAGTTGAGGATGCTTTGACGTGATGATACCTGGAACTAGATCTTGGTCATGAGGCGTTAGCCAGCGTCTGCCAGTCAGCCAGTCTGGGTCTAAAATACAACGTAAAAGAGAAAGAATTTATATTATGGATATCACATAGAAAGATTTATAAGTTCATTTGTATAGGAATTACTCTATTTAACCATGGCATTGAAAACTAAGTGTGATATAGAATTTAAATGTATCCATGATATATAAATGACTTGAGTTTTGTACTTACAAGATATGAGCGTGAAGGCGCGTCGCGGCTTGTATGACACACTGCGCTGTCGTCGCTTCGCTTTCGCGTTCCGCCCGCTGTGTACAGACAGCTTTAAAGATAGCATAACATTAGCAATCGGTAGCGAGTAGATAGTAGTTATTCTAAGATATAGGTTACAAAGCTTCAGTATGCGTTATTCTTCACGTGTGTTACGTCACGCGCGGGCGCCCCACCAGCCTGAGCGCGCTGCATAATTCAGGCCATTCCAACAACGTATAGGAGCGACAGAGAACAACTGTAGGCGGCTGTCTTCAAAGATAAACAATAGAAATGTCTGGATTTGTTGAAAATATACATCAAACATACCTAAAACACATAATTCTGCATTGCATATGATTTTTTATTGGTAAACTCCTTTGACAACTTGGATATCAATCCAAAGGTGAAGCTAGAGACACTTACAGAAAAGCGATAGATACCCTTTATTTATTATTAGAAAATCATTACAGGTATAAGGTAAATTAATTCTTATCTTGATGTTTTTGTTCCGAACGGCGGCGGCGGTTGAAAACAATATTTTGAAATATACATATCTACTGCCCATCTTGACGTAGGTATTACAAACCAGTCCTCGTTTACTTTGTGACAAACGTGTAAATAAAGATTATCTTTACGATCTTTATGAATACCTAGTACCTACACGTCAAAATGTGGTTCGATGCACTTTGGATTAGTCATTTCTAGTACCCCAATATTGCGCAGTTGAGATTAAAATGTTTTTAAATGAAGAATATTTTGGGCACGATAAAATCGACCACATTGTGGATTTCTAAATATTATATGAACTGTCGTCTACCTTCATGTTTATAACCTGTGGAGCTTAGAAAATTCGTATGACATTTATCAGATTAAAATAAAAGTCGTAGTGTAATTTGTACACGAAAGATTAGTATGTATCCACTCAATCATGAATTTTACACGTCAACTCAGTAGTTAATCTTCGAGTTAACGGTTACAAACTGAGAGGCTTTTTATAAAATACTCAAGTGGACTATGATTGCGTCAAGTATGAAGATAGATTGGTATAAACAACAGGCGAAGAGTACGGCAATCTGTCAAATAAGATAAAATACTATTTGCTTAGAGAGTTCTCTGTACAAACAATCTTTTATTTACAGAATCAATCGCATTTAATTTTTGATGAAACCTCTGAAGACATGAGCGTTCCTGGTACATTCAGACATTGAAAATTTTGCTGCTACTTTATAAACATAAATTTAAATTCCAATTAATGTAATTCAGGCATAATCCAGTGTTTACACAGGCTTTCATCATTAATATTCATTCTCACTCTGACATTCAATGAGGAGCCTGCTTTAACTTCATCTCTTGAGGCCACTGCTTTTTGTCAAACATGTTTTTGAAATTTATCTTGCACAAGTCACTTCAGCCCATATCTAACAATAATACTAATTGTACAAGATCACAATTTAGTGTAAAGAAAGTTTATAATATTCCTTATGTCTAAAGTAATGTACGCAAACAAACTTTGCATTTGCGTCAAGTATGAAGATAATATATCTTGACTCTTTGGTAAAACGGCTATTCCTTTTTTGAGCGACGAATACCGAGTCCTTTATCTAGTCGTTGAGTTATAAACCTAAGGAAACGTTATGATTTTCCTTATCAGAAGATCTACATATGAAAAATAATGCAACGGCACAGGTACATTTAAATTGCTTCGGATTATGAAATTTTATGTAGGACTTTATACTGATTTCCTACATGTTTCTTCTACGTTGTCAGGTATACCGTTAATACAAGCTGCAAACCTATTCCGAATTACCTTCGTCACTCTTATGATTATTTTAGTATAATATGTTCGTATTTCTATGAAGCCCGAGGAGGGACACAATTATTTAACAAAATGGGAGCTAACATATGTACTTATAATTAACAATTCATGAGAATTAGTGACCAAATATGTAACCGCAGATCAACATCTAGGCAGATATTATCGGGCAAATTATTGTTTATGAATATGGAAAAACAAAATCCAAACTCATAAAGGCATGCTTTCCCGACAACCGATATCCACACGGGCGAAGCCTACAGACAAAAGCTACTAAATTTATAATTATTTATAAGATTAAGTAAATCGTGAGTGGCAGAAGCTCACTGCTACCTTGATCTATACTTAGCTGGCTATTGTATTCAATACAATACATTATTTAATTCTCGTTCTATATTCGAAAGCGATTCACGACCGGCGCTTGCACAGCCTTGAAATTGATCGATAAGTGCTCATCTGAATAATGTACTGGTTTACGATTTCAGATAATTTCCTTTATTTAGAAATATAGTTTTAGTTATTAGTGCCGGGGATGGAGGCGTCTCTTGGCAGGTTTTTGGAAATCCTATGTACCTTCAGCTGTAGACGCCACATGGCTGAAGCTTGATGATGTAAAAAATTATTAATACCTATAAGGTGACAAATTAACATTGTAGAAAGTAGTCATGACACACAGTGGAGACATAGTTCGAGATTGAAACTGAGAAGGACTCCTCAATTCATTCCTATATTTATTGTACACAAAAAATAAATTACGAATTATACACAGGAAAGAACATGTACAAAGGCGAGCTTAACTCATACTTAGACTTTCTGCATATTAATCATTATCTTCCTCCAGTTTCCCAATTTCCATTGAGGTCGTCGCAATGTGTAACATTGAACAGGGTTTTGCCTGATTTCTTCTATGGCCGGCCTGCCTGACGCCAACCCTCTTGGGAATGTAGTGGAAGAGGAAAGATGGAACAGGGATAGGAACCTAGGGTAAGGTTTGGATGGGAACCGGGATTGAGACTACAGTAGCTCGCAATGGCTGGGAGCGTACCTGTTTGTCCTGTATTTCCTGTGTCTCTAGAGGCCACTAGGACAGGAACACCAGTTGGCATTTTAACCTACCTACCTAACCTGAAATTAAAATCTACTTTATCACAAATATCTCCGGTTTGTGTTTTTGTTAACGGATTTTTTTGCAAGTTATTATTTTATTATGAAACACAATATTCTTAACATTTATAAATGAGTTGTAATCGGCAAGCGGTAATGCAATATGACAGTTCTGCCAACTGTTCCATCGATATAATCCGACCTACTCCACAGTGTCAGAAATACAGTAATACAACGCCGCCGGTCACCAGACATCCGCTCAGAGGCGGTCAAATTTATTACGAACACGTGACATCTTAATATTTAGCTCATTTTCATAGTAAATAGATATCTTATTCACTAGGAAACGTTGATTGCTTGTCGTGTTGCTGGATATTGTTGCCCTATATTATGTTATAGAGGGCAACATGTTTACCTGATTTCTTAAAGTTGATGGGTGCCAATGATCCGACTTTAGAGATTTTCCGAAAACCTATACTATAAAATATAATCCGCAAATTTTGGTTTCCTGTTTCTTCATAATTTCAATAAGTATATATTATTGCTGCATCGAGTGTTTGATCAGCGTTGTAATACTGGTTTTATCTAGGCTATGGGCGAAGATTTGGGTGGCGAGTTTTTGCCCACATCTGACCTTGCCTCGACTTTTACTTACCTACATCGAAGTTGGGATAAAAATAACCATATTATTTGCTTGAATGGGCTATTAGTCTCAATTAATTTTGTCATAACAAATATGAAGTTCAGTTTGATTAAATAATCGGAATTAAAATTGTGTGCTGAATTTAATGGTGCGGATAATCTTATACAAATAGAATTAACCAATTTTAATATTTTCGAGCTAAGTATAAGCAACTCAGAATCAAAGATGATCCAGTCCAGGGAAAAAAATAGCCAATGAAACTTGAAAATTTATGCACAGTATAGGTAAAGGAAAAAGACAAAAGAAGATCGTGGTTAAGTAGTACCTACTGCTAGCTATTTGATTTTGGATGAGGTAGAAAGAGCGCCGTTGGGGAATGATAGGAGGATACATTAAGTGTTAAAAGGAACCTTTAAAAGTTTACCATCAAGCGTGTGCCCGTCTCGTCCAGGGCATCTTAATATTTCTAAGATACATTAAAAAACACAAAGGGCTCTCGATTGAGTAACTATCTAGGGCAAAGATTAGGCCAATATGTAATAAAAAAAGCAAGATCTTTATATTTGTATATTAACTGTTGTTATTTTTTCCAGGTAAGCATGGCATCGACACCATTCATAGGAGAAAGATTAAGTATTTTAGATTTAAGCTCAACTGTCTCTAATTTGATCTGTCCCACGATTTCACTATCGGTCAACTAGATCTAAGGGTTAACAACGGTTGATGTTCTGTAAGGTGAAGGAGATAAATCTCCGTCATCTAATGATTATGATAATAATTTGATGTGAAAGTTGCATTTAAGTCAACGGCGGAACCATCTTACTTTATTTACTTTTCTAACATAACAAGTCCTTATACTGGAGAATTTTATGCAACAATTAAAATTTTCACCACAGTAAACATAGAACAGAAGGATGTGTTTATAAAATACAACGAAAGTTGTATTATCTTGTGTTTGAATGCGCCTATACGCGACGCATACGACGTTAAACTCTCATACTAACTTTTAAACTTTCGCGTTCCATGATATAATTATGTATTTACGGGAATTAAAGCGATCACGAAAAGGTAACTCTGAATTTCCTGACGTTTCGACCAGGTTGCACTGGCCGTGGTCACAGGCTGACTGGCTCAGCGGTGCACGCCCTCCGTTGTCAAGATCGTAGGGTAGAAGGTTCTCCATCCACCCCCACTTTTTCGATATTTTTGATATTTTCGTTTCGCCATGTACCGTCAGTACAGCATGTGACGGTACATGGCGAAACGAAAACATTAAAAATGTCAACCTGGTGGAAACGTCAGGCAATTCAGAGGTATGTAATACTTTTTCGTGATCGCATTAATTCCTGTAAACACATAGTTAAATTCGCAGTTGCGTACATTTCGGAGCGGACACATATATATGCAGCAATTGGGTTTTGTCTAAAGATTGCGTATTCCATTTTGTCCACAAACGAAAATAAATTGGCAATCACGAACACTCGACTCACTAAAAGAATCGATTTTCGAAATAACATCTTGGCTGGAAGGCCTCCAATCCATCAAAAATGGTAGTCGCGAGTGAAACACCGATGGGGAAAGGCCTTGATGGAGGTCTGTGTAGCGCCAATCTGCGAACAGAGGCCTCCGCCTTTCAGGCCGAACGCTTTGCAATAAACGGATGTGTGGAGATCAACCTTAAAAGAAAAATGAGAGATCAACACGTCTGCATCAACTCAGACGTGATAAGTCTGAGCAGTGAGTTATAAAGTAAGAGTGCGCTACAAACAACCAGAAATGGTCGAAGTAGCTTTAGGTTCTTAAACTACAATAATAATATTCCACTATATCTATCGCGCCCTGCGGTTTCAACAGGCATAAGGCTGCAGTATCTTACTATCAGATGACCATAATCGATTCGTTTTAAAGTATAGTTTTCATTTATTTATTTAAAATATTAATATAATAATGTTAATAATTAGAAAGTTAGTGAAAATGTTTTATATTCAATCATGCCCATGCCGCACTACGATTTTGGATAGATCGTGGCACTCGGTCTGATCTTGGATTCGCATGCGGGATCCAAAATCCACGTGCTGAGAACCCGCAAGCGAAACATAGTTTTGAATAAATATCACTTCTGGAAGTGAAAAGGATGTTCTATTAATATGTATAAAGTGTAAAAATAAAAGTGATCTTACTGAACGGCCCCGGTGAGTGTGGTGAGGTAACTATATCATAGGCCATAATTGACATGATTAACACTCGATGTTACGACAACGTGTGACAGTTGCGGTACAGTCAATAACATCAGTGTATGAGTTAATTTGTCTTTTGAGCAATAAGTTATGTTTTGGGTTCATTTAATATTTCAGATAATGTTGTAGGATTCTTTAGAGGTTTCTGAAGAGATTGTGCGTATGAACTCAGATGCTACCAGTCGCATCTAAAACAATTACTAATTTTGTAAAATAACTATATAATTCAAAGAATCACTTTGACAACTATCACTAAAAGCTAATCGTCGTTGTCTTATGTAACTTTCTTTGAAAGCGTTCTGCTACAAAAATGGAAGCTTCATCTAAACGGCTAAGTCGTCTGTTCTTGCCGCAATCTTTCTACACCAATATTTAGATTGAAAAAACCAAGCCATCACGAAAATAACACAAGTCTCGCGTCCCACCGTTTCCCTTTCGTCGGAAGATGTCTATCTCGGGCAATCAGAGTGAGACAAATATCACCCCTCTCGCTTACGCTTACGCGACATTCCCTAGACGCCACGTGTCAATCCATTCGAGCAATGTATCAACACGACGCTAAAACATTGAGCAATCTTAGCATTTAGAGCTTAAACAATAAGGTCTCTAATTGCTTAAGGAGAAATTCAAAGTTGCCAAGCACTTTCTAGCGAAAAGAGCTGTATGTCTATTGTTTATATTTCATTCCAAACTTAATCGAAACACATTAGGATTCATTTTGCTTTGCGACATATTTCGTCGTCGTAGTTAGTGCCATTTTCAAACGATTCTAAATTTGACTACAGTCCCAAATTACAGTAAGGTACTGAACCAATTGTCATACCATTTGCCTAATTTCTTCAATGACATCGCGTAAAAATGTCTAAAATCACAAATTATCAATTATATGAATTGCGAGACATTGTACCGTGACAAATTACTGAATAAAACAAACGGCTGGCGGACGTTGAACGCTGCCAATTTCAGTTCGATCAACCCCATGTTTCCTCTTTACCGCGCCTCACCCCCGATGTCACCCGCACGCGCTAAGACGCAACATTAATCATTCCTGTACACATATTCTGACCCAGAGCCATTTAAATTTCGAATTTATTGTCCTAGAATTAAAGGTGTTTATTATTTGTAGCGCCATCGCGCATACGTCAGCTGGTGTTTCAGAACGTCGAGTGACTGCTTACCTCTCCGCAACCTCTGAACCCCTGGTATTATATAAGCCGAGTGCAATGGCCGCTCCAAAATACCAGCGCAACTTTTCCACCCCTACGCCACTTTTCTTCAAATAACCTTAATTTGACCAGTGAAATTAATGATGATTTGTTTTTAAAATGGTTCGGCATCATTTTTTTTTAATAACCGTAGTGATAACTAGAGCCACGAGATGTTTTCTTCTTCAAACTTTTGTGTTGTTTTGGGGCATGAAGTTTTTGATACTTGATGCTATTTATTTTTACTTCCAGTTGTAAAGATAACTGTTTAGATAGTTGCTTCTCTAAGTTTTACAAAAGTGTTTATTGCTCCTTTTGGAACAAAATAAAATTACTAAAACAATTTTTTACATACTGATCTCTGTACGTTACATTTACTAGCAACCCGCCCCGGCTTCGCACGGGTACAAATTATATACCAAAACCTTCCTCATGAATCACTCTGTCTATTAGTAAAAACCGCATGAAAATCCTTTCGGTAGTTTTTCAGTCAGACTGGCCTCTTGGTCTAGTGGTCAGTGACCCATAGGTCGTGGGTTCGATTCCCACCAGAGTCTGGGTGTTCTTTGCCTCCGTTGTTGGTATGTTTGTAAAGTCTCCCGCGACACAGGAGTCATTACTAATGCGGGAGTTGTCTTTTTTAAAAAGAAAGAAAGAAAAAAAAGTTTATCGCGAACAGACAGAGAGACAGACGCGGCGGGGGACTTTGTTTTATAATATGTAGTGATAAATTGTACACTTCGCCCAAACCACCAACTGTCAGTGTCATTTAGAAATTAAGACAATTTAACTTGTTTGAAAATGTCCAATTAATATACGTATAATTAAAAATGAATTCATGCAAATCCAGAGGATAATTTATGTACGGGTTAAAAAAGGCACTCAGTCACAGAATCAAAGCACACGTACACCCCGACGTGACCCAGATACTAACAATGCATATTTGAGCGTAATCTGCGTGTAGTAATTAGCGAGGCACGGGCAGCGCGGGTGCGATGAGAGACCGAGCGGCTGAGCGAATGTGGGTTAGATTCGCAAACGCCAGGGCCGGCAATGCACCGGTCGCAGACCGTTGCCGGGGTCGTCGACCGTTATCGATCGCGGGGGTGGCGCGGCGAGGGTGCGACACGGCACGCGCCCCTGCGGCGCCGCTCGCCGCTCACCGCGCACACCCCTCACACACACGGTGCGCTCAAGAAACTCGTTCCGCTACCGCATGCGTCACTCCGGTCAACTGGCGACAGTTTTCAAGAAAGTTCACGTCATAGGGTCACAACTGTTCCACTGTAATGAGTTTTCCCCAAAAGTGTTATAGCGACTGTCATATTTGAGGACCTTGTTCATGATCTTATTTTCATTACCGAATTGGTATTGACAACACCTGAATTATTAATTAGTACCTATTAGATATTATTTATTTAAGTTATTTTACATAAAAGTTATTTTTGTTTATCCCTGGGAAACAGTACATTTTTTGGGATGAAAGGTGAACTAAGTCCTCTTCTGTACCCGTGACAACGTTTTTGCAAAACTTCATGATGATCGGTTCAGTAGTTAAGGCGTGAAAGCGTAACTAACAATCAAACAAACGAGTTACTTTCGCATTGCCCGCGACTTCGTTTGCGTGAAAATTCAAATTTATCACACGGGAACCGTACCTTTTCCGGGACAAAAAATACTCTATGTCTTTCCCCAGGATATAATCTATCTTCTTGCCAAATTTAATTACAATCCGTTTAACCGTTTAATCGTGAAAAGGTAGCAAACAAACAAACCGAATTACTTTCGCATTTATAATATTAGTATGGATTGATAGCATTTTAAGTCGTTTAGTCTAGCCGACCCTGTTAATTCTTGCTTAAATTGTTAACAACTTATCGAAAATTGCTTGGGTTATTGCGGTAAAAGTTTAGTTACAAGGAATGCCTTTTAGCCGTGTCTCGCGCATATCTGGGCTCATTGTTTGTTCGATTCGCATTAAGTGTTGACAGATTTTTGACGTAGGCGAGTTCACTGCAGTTCACAGTAAGATGTTGATCTGCGAAAGCCCCTGGCGTCGCGCCAGCGTTCTATGGCGTAACCGGGTCTGATAAAACTTCATCTAACGCTTCCCAACACTAGTCCTACTACATTACAAATCTAAACAATTTATTATCAACAGTTTTTCTTACAGAAACAACAAATAATCGGAAAGCATATTATTTTTAAAACCAACATTTAATATATATCCCAATTCAATGAATATTTCAGTAATAAAAATATCACAAACCACTTTTTCATACAAAACAATAATTACGCGTGTGGAAGCGGTATTGTTATATAAAAATAATAAAATTTCGAATTCGGAGAGAAGGCGGTATAGATGAAAACTCATGCCCGACTTCCCGGGCATCCATTATAGGCAGGAAGAGTGCCTATAGCACGGTATAGGTTAACAGTTGTATTAAGACGAGCGCGGGAAAACTGTTTTCCTTCAAGCGGGAGGGGATTGACCGATTTAAGCCACCCCTGTACAGCCTACCGGCGTTGTTATGGCGACGTGCTATGATTTATGTTATCCTGGTGACTAGGCGAAGCTTTCCCTCGTGTTATACGTAAGATATCTTTATATTTTCTCCTCTTCTACACACTACATACTTATTCATCATTTCAAATTTATTTCATTTAAGTTTTTCTTTAAAATTAAATGAATGAAATTAGTTAAGTTTGTGAAGTTCAGATCTAAACTAAAGAGCGGTCTTAAAATTAATAAAAGTATAAATATTAGCGACATGGAGCAAATAAAAAATGGCTCAAGTATTAAATTGCTTTTAGAAAATTATCGTTTCATTTGCATATTTGAATTAAGTATGTTTACACAACAAAATCATTTCATATTGTAGCCCGCGGTTGAGAGCGCTGGCGTACCATCTCGATAAAACAACGGCAGAAAGGTATCGATCACTTGGTCCCCTCGTCGTGTCTTGTGTTTGGATACGAAAATATTCTAAGCGATAACTCGATGTGCACTCGATCTCCTTATAAAGTTATCACAGGAGTATTTTAGGTAATCAGTATTTGATATAATATATCCGAATGGACACATTTTATTCCTAACGATTCGATTTTCAAAAAAATATTTTTGAGTTTTCGTTAATATCGCTCGCTTTTTCTCTCTATCAATTATAGATGATATTATAGGATGTCAACTAACGAATGTCGCTCTTTATTTTTTTACCGCATCGTTATATATTAAAACTTATCAATAACATAAAATACCTGTAAAATCAACTGCAGATAAAGTAAGATGCAGCTAAGTGTGAGTGAGACAGATGATGAGGCTTTGTCTACTTCATTATTCAGTGCGACTACGTTTTTCGTTGCTTTAGTTGATTATGTATTTATATAGCTTGGCTATTTTATTATGTTCTATTGACCTACAAGGCTGTTTGTACACGGAAATAAGTGCACTTGTAAATGTTGAAGATAGGCGTGGTTCGATCTTCATATAAAATGAGAAGAGAATGCGTATGCGTTTATGGAAGTTTATGCATTTGTATAGATAATTCTGTTAATCCTATATAAACCAGAAGTATGTAATCATGCCAAATTGAAATAGATAGCGATGAGGACTTAAATGATAAGTTTTTTAAATTTCAATATTGTACATATATGTACGTAGGTACATACATATATTTTATTGTTGCTTTTGTATATTGTGTTGTTATTTATATATATATAATAGTAAAATAATTATTTATAATATAGTTATTATTAAATTAATTTTATTTTTAATAATGTTCAAACATCTAGTTAATTTGTTTTCTTTAAATATTTATATAATAGTAAATATTTGTTAAAATTAATGAATTTGCCTGTTATGGTCCAAAATTGAGGCTATCCGATTTTTAAGTTTTATACAACTTTGTTAACATTTGGAATCCATAAGGAATTGAAATAAAACTAAAATTGTTTTGGTGAAACTGCCAAGACTTTGTTCTGTCAATAAAAACTTTTTAACAAAAAATTAAACCGATGAAAGAAGATAGGAACTGAAATATGTATGTATATAAAATATGTAATGTATTTCATCAGTTTAATTTTAGTAAAATGTGTTTAATTTTTCAGTTTTTTGTCGCTAAAATAATCAAATACAATTCTTCGTTATGTCGTAGTATCATTAAAACTACATGTGTGTGCTAAGTTTAAAAAAAATCGGTTCACAGGTGAAAAGTCAATTGGTAAAAAATCATTCATCCCCTATTTTTCCACCCTTACGGTTGAAATATTTGTTTGTAATTTCAATGGGACCAACTTCGAAGTAAGCCCTATCCAATAAAAAAAGAATTATCGAAATAGGAATACGCTGTAAAAAGTTATGTGTGAGAACCTCGTCCGTTTTTTCGCCGGTTAAAAAATAAAATGTAGTTACGTAACACTTATTCATGAGCCCAGCATTTAAAAACTTAAACAAGTGTAAACTGTATGTCATGGGTGATACTAATCTAGTAGGTCACGAAACCGTTCGTCTCTGTTGGGTTCTAAAAAAGGTTTTATTCCCGGAGAGGGGGGGAGCTCGGAGCGTCTTGATTACGGCAGGAAATTATCATTTGGAAGCGTGATAAGGGAAAATAAGTGCAAAGCTAAATTCATCCCAATTCCTTCCTCTTTCATTTCAGTGATAAGATTCTCGGAGGTACATTTTTTACTGAGGATACTAATAAATATCTAAACCAGAGGTGGTGCTATATTTATAGTATTGAGTAAAGAAATATCTCTGTTATGTGTCCACTTTTGTGGTTTACGCTATATTACAAAATAATGTTGTGAAGGAACCGCTACGGTGTAAAGGTCTGTTTGGTTACAATAAAAACTTTCGTGAGTGGTATTCATGTTTATTAAAGACTATACGGTTTTACTCACGTTTGTATTTCGGGGATGCCCGACTAGTTTCGGACCCGACGAAGGCCCTTTTTCAAGGAGTGAAGCGTCCTGCCGCGACGGTATCAGGCGTCACACTGGGTTTACTACGCTGCCACCGGTTCCTTGGTCTTTCGGAACGTGCGGATGTAGATGATTGCGTTTCCGTTGCGTTGTGTGATGCGTTGTTGTTAGATACCAACATTCACCGCGGTGCACACCATACTAACTGTATCACTTTTTCTAAGGTCTGTCAGGTCTGTCCCGTGGGACGTGAGTTTTAATGCCGGCCGCCAGGCAGGGGGCAGAGACCACCCACTGCCTGTTCGCGATAAACTGAAAAACTACTGAACGGATTTTCATGCGGTTTTCACTAATAGACAGAGCGATTCATGAGAAAGGTTTATGTATATATTTGGTAAGATTTTGCATAAATTGATTGAAATATGTTGATGATTGTCGAAGATGTCTCTGTTACCCGTGCGAAGCGGGGCGGGTTGCTAGTATTGGCATAAATCAATGAGTTCACATTAGTAGTACAGTTTAACCCTGTTGGTTACCCATACCATTGCAAGTCAGACGCCTATGCCATGAAACCATAATCCACTTAATCCACATGCAATACTGCTATAATATTATATGTATGTTTACCAGTGGATTTTGATGTAGGTGTTTTCTTACAAGATTAATAATAAAAACGGTTCTGACAAGCATCCGTATTCAAACGCCGACAATTAAAAAATAACAAGTTAGCATATTCAAACGATTTACTTCAAACAAAGAGGTCAATTTGTGCCATAATAATTTTCTCGTTTCGTCTTAGCCTCCTTCATCGGTGGCAAATCTTAAAATTAAGTTGATTCATCATGATAATTACATTTTCAAAAATTTCAACTTCAATCAATCAAAGTCATAATTACATCGCTGCTTGTGAACCTTCAGCAAATTGCTACCTCCACGAGAAACTTAGTAATGAATATTGAGATACTTGTAATTTACCATAATGAAATGTAGCTAGTTCTGTGCCGCATTATAGGATAGATATTGTCAAAAGGCGGATTTCATTAACCGATTTCCAAAAAGGAGGAGGTTCTAAATTCATAAGCATATTTTCCTTATACATATGTGTTCAGGGATTATTCTTTACCACGTATCTATTATTTTTTGACATCCTAGATATTTGAAAAGTCAGACATTTATTTTGAAATAACTCTCAATAAATCTGTTACTAAAAAGAGTCACGATATGACGTACTACTAAAACATCTCTAGCCATTGGAATGGCCCTAATTTGTTTTTGAACCCACGGCCTCTATTCTGGCCATTCATTCCAGGTCAATGACCTATGAAAACCTTCTATTATGTCAGTATTCCCGAAGTCTGTGTCGCGCCATTCATTTTCTTCCCTAATTTGCGATTAGCTCAAGCTACCGTTTCTCAAAATCTTCACGATTTATTAATGACAGCTGAATTTTTTACCCTAATCATAAAGTTTATAACTAAACGTAGCAAAATAAAATAAATATGGATAAAGTGAGCCCTAAATATGCCTGCGATATTAGAGTGAGCCAGTAATAATAATTTGCTCGCTAATGTTCGATATTTTACTACCACAAAATAAGTAACCATAAAAGAATTCACGTGAAATACGCATTATAAGTCATGAAACGAACGGTGGATACCAAAGGGGAGGCGGACGGGGGACGTACTCGGCGCGGTGACCCGGTTCTACAACGCTACGCCGACCGTAGAGTGCAGTGGCCGAGGCGTAGCAATCGCGTAGACACGTAGACCCTCATGAATGGTATGTATGAAACGTACGGAAGTAGGCTTTCAGCTTTTGATATTCGTTTTAGATTTTTATGTATCGTACAATACTTCAGTAATATTTTAAGTGAAGGTTGTTATCGTATGAACGAGAAAGTAGATAACTTAACTCCTATTTAAAATTATTTAGGTGAAAGTTACATTTGCTAAGTGAAAAATTTGGTTTGACTAATTTAACGTTAATTAATGCCTTTTAAGACTAGACATAGCGTAATTTTGGCTTCAATTCATAGAGACTAGACCAATGTCAACCATTTTATATTTTATCGTGTGTGACGTACGACTTATTTGTGCAAAAATTATAGATCTTAAACGAAAAAACTTTACGTTCAAACTTAAAAAAATAATATTTTTTTATGTTGATAAAGCAAATACCAATTGAATTAGATGCTCAACACAAAGGTCGTAATTGCGTTTTTATTAAACAAACTCTGAAATACCTATTTCAGTTTAATTAATTACAATTTTTAAGAGAAAAACATTTATTGAAATATGCAAAGAATGCCTAATAAGGTTTATAAAACTCACGGTATGTATTAGGAGGGAGTACCTCGTATGTAGGTCACTAGAGAACTTCTCGTTGTTTTTACGATAAACAATATTCAACTCGTTCCAGCTTCAACTTTTTCTATTGATTGCTCTAAATTTGTTAATTCTGACGGTAACACTTTATGTACCTTGAACTAGAATTTGTTTAGAAGTATTCAAACTGTTATTGAATATGTGAAAGTAATTATTCTGTTTGTTACGTTTTTACTACTAAACTTCTGAGACGATTAGGATTGTAATTAAATGTTGAGATGTTAAAATCATATTTAAAAAAAAACAACTGACTTCATAGCTCCTAACCCATACCACAGATAAGATAATACTTACTTCGTAACCCATGCCACTATGTTCCCCCTGAGTGTGATTTTATCGAGCGAGATTATTTTTTCCTTTACATAGGCCACATCTGAGGCCTATTTTTATAACAACAAAAAAAACACTGAAATCAGACAGCGTTGTAAAGAATTATCGTGGTATTATACATACATACGGACATACGCACAGACATAAAAAAAATATACAGGCGAATTGAGGACCCATCTCCTTTATTGATGATGGTTAAAACAATTGACGCTGTTCCTTCTTAGAGTCATACTCAAGTTGACTAAAACACTTGTGTGTTATCTTATCCTATAAATGCATTTCAGTTGGTAACAGTATACACAGCACCCACGCAACCCTTGCAAAACCGAAACGCTTCTAAAATTAAAAAAAAAACTTTTAAACCGAATTAAAAAATCAAGAGGTTCTCAATTCGACAAAATATTATTGTTTTTTGTGTGTTTGTTAAATATCTTCGCCATTTGTAACACGATTTTAATAATTCTTTTTTTTATTGAATACTCAAGATTTTTATTTACTCATTTAAATTTGAAGAAAATATTCTACCACTTAGGGTGGAAAATTAAGGGATGAAGAAGAAAGAATTCCATAACGAAAAGAGAACAGTCAAACTTTCTAATAATAAAATAAAAGCATCGGTTTAGGTGCGTATGTATAGACATACTTTAAATATAAGTACCAGGATATCATAATATTGCAGTAGATCGTTATTCACCTTACACATAGTGCATAGTACTGTACAGTGACGAGCGCAGCGTATGGTAATTTGTCTAGATAGCCGCGCGGCGCCTGGCAGCCTGCCAACGCTTGGTAACTTATGCCACTTGATATTTAGAAGCCACAGATATATTTGTGTGTTTATTCTTAGTTAAGAGGCTGAACAATCTAAGTGTTTTATAGAACCTACTAGATTTTATTTATAAAATATCAAAATTCAGAAATATATTATTCTACTAATATTATAAACGTGAAAGTTTGTGAGGATGTATGGATGTTTGTCACTCTTTCACGCAAAAAGCACTGAACCGGTTGCGATGAAACTTGGTTTTAGATAGCTGGAGATCTGGATTAACACATAGGCTACTTTTTATCCCGATATTCCCACGGCATCAGGACCTACGCGGCTAAAACCGCGTGGCGCAGCTAGTACCAAATAATTTTATACCAAAAATACATGTATTAAATTTAGTTCTACTATAGTGTCTTTGCTTAAAGGATTCTAAACAGTCAAAGTACTTAATACTAAAAATGTTTGTGGATCGTAAAACGAATTAAGCAATTAGACCATGCAAATACAAATTATCTACGTGCTACGCAAGCTACGAGTGCGTAGCAGCAAAAACCTCTACAGAAATCGTCTGTCGACAACAGCAACCTGTTCTATATAATACGTTCACAGAGCGCTATTTTAGGACATCGACAACTTGTGGGAAATCGATAAAAAAATCCATATAATTGGTGTATTTAGTCGATACGTTTACAAAATTCATCAAATAGAAGTTAATTGCTGCGGCAATTAAGTTTGTTAGCGCATAACTAACCGCAAAACGACGTGTTAAATCAATTATGGTAATAAATTAAATGTAAAAAAATATTGGTGAATTAATTAATCATACCGCTGGAGTATCAATCAATTCAAACAAAAAAATACTAATCCAACTTATAATCGGAAAACGATCATTTTCCACATTTTCGATATTCTCATCAAAGCTCCCCACTCTATTTCATACCTTATTTCTTTCAACGTAAAGTACAAAAAATACTTTACAACATTTCAAATGGTATTTGTTCCATAGGCGGTAAGGTACAAAATCGTTTGATGCCGCAGGGGTTACGGCCCGGGTCGTCAACCCGTGATTCATAAAACTACCCTCTATTACATATAGGCCTTTCCCATTTGTAACCGATGCCGATAATACCTGCTTTTCACGCGAACTGAATTTGAAGCCAGTTATTGTGTACAACAATTCCTTTGAATATTAATAAATAAGTGTTCAATTCTTTGTGGAGTATTTGAATCGTTTAGAAGGAAGGAAGTCATGTCTATACATTTCAATACTTATGTTAAGACCTTTTGATAAGGGTGTGATTGCCATCTAGATATCTCAGCTTTTGAGGAATTAAATCTTAGGTTGGTATAATAGTAAAGACGAATAAATGCTTGCATTGTATAGGACTCTTGAATAAGCATTCGTTCACGTGATTTTGGACTTATCCTTCAGGATACCAACCTTGTATTTGTACGATAAAATATAGTCCACACAGAAAGATTAAGAACCTTTTGAGTACGTTATTGACGATTGAAGTAAAATATAATCCAAAATGTTTAAATAACTAAACATTGGGAAATTATAGTTATTCAAAAATGATGGGTCGTGTCACTGGCACACAACACAGTTGTCCCGCTTTAGCAGTCAGGTCATGTCTTAACGAAGTGGGCTGTGGATGCTGTGCGCAACATTGCCATGTTTTTGCCGCATTGGGGTAAGCGAGCGAGCGGGACGCAATATTGCCACAACCACGTGTAGATGGAGGACAAAAACATTACTCAATACGTACACGTGCCGCTCTCTTATTTTATTACTTGTTTTAATACATTAACTAACTAGAGTTTGGACAGTAAATGTATATTTCTAGAATATTTAAAATATGTGTGTGCTTTCATAGTTTACTCATAACGAGATTGTACTGAGCATAGGTTATGTCAGACACGTGGTATGAAAAATCGGAGTATCCGTCTGCGCCTAATGCCGGCTGAGCGCCGAATGACGAATTACATTTTCGGTTAACTACCCGTCTGGTAGTGAGGGGCCGGGTTGTCTCGCGGGCCATATCGACGCCGAGAACATGCTCGCACCAACCTCGTCGTACCTGAAATATACATTGTCTAACGGCCTTCGCTTCTGTACAATGCCGCGACTGCCATGAATGTCGTTGACATGAACAACCTTGAATTTCAAAAGGCCCACGTTGGGCGCCCGCTAACTTGATACACAGTTCTGCAGTATATAGGTTTACCGCATACCTTTCGAAATCCTACCCTTCTGTAAAGGTTCTCCGTTGAACATCAACCATTGACAATGAATTCTTACCCACGAAGCCCAGAACATAAAGTTTAGGCACTTGATTGTAAAATAAAGAACGCAGTAAAAAGTTATGATGTATCGGTAGAACTCCTCGGCTTGCATACGTCTCTCTTAACTTATTTTAACTGGGATATTATTCTTTGTTTCAGGATGCAAGATCAAAGCGCTGCGTGCGAAGACCAACACATACATCAAAACACCGGTCCGTGGAGAGGAGCCGGTGTTCGTGGTTACTGGCCGCAAGGAGGACGTCGCGCGCGCTAAGCGCGAGATCCTCTCAGCGGCTGAGCACTTTTCACAGATCCGCGCATCACGCAAATGTGGCGCTGCACCACCGCCGCCGGCCGGCGCACCA
Source organism: Euplagia quadripunctaria (assembly GCA_963859945.1). Lineage (NCBI taxonomy): Eukaryota > Metazoa > Arthropoda > Insecta > Lepidoptera > Erebidae > Euplagia > Euplagia quadripunctaria. The sequence goes on from OY982576.1 coordinate 19,616,569, forward strand.
GGTCACGTCACCGCACAAGTACGCGTACCGTACCGCGTCGTCGGATTAGTCGTAGGACCTAAGGGCGCCACCATCAAACGCATCCAACACACCACGCACACCTACATAGTTACACCATCGCGCGAGCGCGAGCCAGTTTTCGAGGTCACGGGACTACCAGAGAGCGTGGAGGCCGCACGCAAGGAAATAGAAGCCCACATCGCACTACGCACGGGTGCTGCCGGTGCCGCGGGTGGAGGCGTGCCCGCGCAGACAGATGGCGAGCCGCTCGCACAGCTGTACCGCGCTGGGCTCGCGTCGCTGCTGCGGCCTGAACAAGAAGCCGCTTTCTCTTCAGCGGGCTCGTGCTCATCGGGTGGTTCGTCGGCGCGGCTCGGTGATCTGCTCGGAATCTGGTCGTCTACAGAACGTGACGAAGGACTCGGGGAGTCGCCGTCATTCGAGTCTCCGGGCGGTGGCACAGCAGGCGTATGGGCGTGGGGCCCAACGCGACCATCGCCAGCTGCTTCGCCGGCACGAGCATGCGCCGTGTGCGGCGAGCGCGGGGTGGCAGCGGCCCTAGTGCCATGCGGACACAACCTGTTCTGCCTGGAGTGCGCGCAGCGGCTGGCGGCGGGCGGCGCGCCGTGCCCGGCATGCTCGGCGCCCGCGCATCAGGCGATCCGTATCATCTCGTAAAGCGCGCGGCGCCGTGACACGCCTCCCGCGGCCGGAGCCACGAGTCGCACGTTCTCGTAGTAGGGATCTTTTTTACTCGAATCGTTATAAAAATATTAAAAGAAGTAAAAATCGCGTAATCGAAATCCTGGTGCCAAAAGTCGGCGCCTCGCCGGCACGGCCCGTCCGCCGCGCCGTACCTATCTTAAGTCGGCAGAGTTGTTCACGATATATTTTCTTATTATGAACGTTTTTTATTAGGTCGTCGAGCGCACGCCGCGCTCGCCGCCGCAGAGAGACTCGAACGTACGTTACGATAGAATTTCGAAAAAAACATAAAATTTAAAAAAAGTTGTATAATTATTATTGATAGCGTAAATGAGAAATCGAAAATTTATAAAGCTTACCTAACGTAATAGCGTAAAGTATTAAGATATTATAATAATATAATAATAGGCGAGGGACGGGTGGCGCGGGGAGCGGGACGCGCGGCCTGTTGTCTGTTCAGAGTCTAGTGTAATGTATGTGATGTACTAGTGTACAGTACGCGCCTAGCTAATGTGTTGTTTATATGTAGGTAATGAGTTGGTTGTGTGTGTCGGGGCGCCACGCCGTGACGTCACCGGCGCGCGCGCCCCCGGCCGACCGTTCTCCGCTCCCCCGCGCGCCATGCTCACATTATTTTTGACTATACGATTATTCGCTTAAATGATATTATACATACGTACACACTATGATTATGATAATATTAATATAATGTTTGTTTTAAGTGTGTTTTAATGTTTAGATTTTTATTGTAATGTTTTTATGAATGATTTTTATCTGTATGATTATTAATTATTATTGATTATTATTTTATGTGTTGACGATGTTTTTTTGTGATTACGTGCGCCCGCGCAGTCGGGCCGAGGCTGCAGTATGTTCGTTTAGTGTTATGATATCGAGTAATAAATTTAAAGTAATAAATGATAAAGAAATAATACGACTCATTCATTATTATATAAACTATAGTAGTCTGTAGCACGACATTGACTAACCATTACCTATTGATACTTATTAAGTATTATTATTATTATATTATTGAATAAATTTAAAGAATGCATAATTATATTTCATAGGAATCATTATTCTGTATAACTCTAGTTAAATATAACAATAACAAATATTATTGTATATGTATGAAGCGACGTTGTTGTTTCGGTTCACCGAGGGCCTATTTTGTGGATTGATATTTTTTTATTTTTTTACCGTTATTAGTTTTTGACTTACTCATGTAAAGATACGCGAGAATAAAATAACTGCCTATTAGATTATATTTTAAAAAATAATGGTTTCGTAAAATAGGCCCCCGCAGTACGTAGATCCAGTGATTTCGATAATTTTATTTTCATAATAAAATGGGTAGACGCTTTAGGTTCAAATAACGTTGTGAAAATTTGTGAAATTTTGTAGACTACATATCTTATTATAAATCTAATATAAACTATAACTTTCGAATTATATCTTTTATTTTACTCCATTACCAAAAGGTATTAAAACATACGTCTTATAGTAAGAGGAAGCAATTCTGCTCGTTGGTGTCACACACCTCTGTTCACTCCGTCGAAGAAAAAGAAGTGCTGCTACCCTGTGTCTTCGAGAATCTATATTTTTTCCTTTATAATTAAAACTAATTGCACAACATTATTATTATTATTTTAAGTGCCTAGTGCTACCTCGACCATTTCTGGTCTTTTGTAGCGTACTTTTGCTTTACAGTTCACTGCTCAAACTTATGGATTCGAGAAACCTCAAGATCCTATCAGCAGTGATTGTTAGATGACTAAAGTATCACTAATAAACGTCACGTCATCTCATACTGCAAACTGCTATGAATTGTCGAGTGGCAAAGGAGCTGAGCCCGAGACAGTAAGTAACAAGTATAGCACTAATAAAGCCGTCGTGGCAACAATAGCTTAGATCTACTCGCTTTGTTGAGTTCCTAGTATTTTATAGTCGCCAGAAAATGTTGAAGACGAGAGTACGATCTTTCCAACTACGATCTTTCCAACTTGATTAAAGTTAAGGAAGCAGGAGTACCTACCTACAATTAATTAAAGCTATTTAACTTAATTCAAATCCTATAAAAAGTTGTGTTTGGTCATTTAACATAAAATTGTTTTCTCAATAATAAAATAAAATCATTACGCTACCGCCATCGCGCCCATTCCAAGGCTCACTGTACGTGCGATCTCAGAAAACGTCTGCTTGAACTGGAAAGTGCTTGTAACTATGTAAAGAAATCTCAGAAGTCAATTTTAACTTCTAATTATCGCATTGTTGGAGCTGATCTGATGATGGAACCACAAGGTGGATAGCGAAACTCTTCAGTGGCTACTAGTAAACCTCTTGAGTTTGGATTCATATGATTCGTTTTGACCACAGAACTGAAAATATATATTTAGAAATGCTATTATTTTTTGAAATGAAAACTTTTTTAGCGGCGTTGTGCACTTTTTGGGATGGGTAAAAAATGTTTAACTCGCGTCAGAACACGTGACCTGATCGAAAATTCGTAAGACGGAGCAGAGTTTCTTATATTTAAAAAATATAACATTCGAAATTCAAACATTTATGAGCGGCCAGGAGCGCAGAACTTCCAGTGTACCCTATATATACATTTAGATATGTTATTACCTACTTTTTATTTTTAACCTAATTATATAAATACAGAGGTGTGTGTGTATGTATATGCAAATACATTGTGAAGTTATGTTCTCACTTCTGACGTGCAGTCCTACGACTGACTGTTTTTTTTATTTAATAGATCGTAACTACAAGTAGATTTCACAATTGCCCACAAAACCGTGTAATCGGTTTGACTGTGGGTAACGAGCCTCTATAAATCTATGTATTACTTATTACTATATTATCTTTACTATTGTTACATAGGTGATATTTATTAGGTATAACAGATTAGACACTTATTTACAGTCAAATAAGTATCCCTCCAACACTCAGGAATGACTGCTGACAGCATGTCATTTACAAATGCTGAAGACTGCGAAACGACCACATACCCTCCAAATTCTGAAACAGGAATACTACAAAGTGAAGTAAGAAAAGCTACTATACTATACTAAGCCAAAAGTCGGACAAGGCACAAGGTCCAAACAAAAATACTCCCTTAACTTTCTTTTAAACCTGGCATTGTTTTTCTCCTGCCTAATAGCATCTGATCCATCATCAGAAGCCTAAAATATGGATAATTATCGATATTTTTTGACGAAACACCGATATCGCTATATCGATATCGACTTAATACGATAAATATTGATATCGATATTTTTATAAACCTTGCATCCCTACCTCTGACGTTGCAGTCGAAAGTTGTCAATAATTAACTTCAAACTGAAGATGAGCGACAGGGAATCGAACTTGTACTGGCAGCATGAGAAGCCAATGGTTCAATCACTCAGTAACAATTGCATATAAGCCATCGTAGTGGACTGTTGCCTAACTGCAGAAGTAGGTTAGTTTATAACCAGAGTTGATATTGATTAATGCAAAGAGGTGGTCCCACTTGGGAATCGAATATAAAATTTAAGCTTTCGACTCTGTTGACTGAAGAGCCTGTAAGATTATAAACAACCATATACTCACGAATGAGAATTTACGTACTCTTGAGCACCAAAAAGTCGAGCTTAACGCTTTGATTTTTGGTTTGAATCGAATCAGGTTCAAGTCAGAAATTAACTATAATCCTGGAACGTTCCAGAGTAGAGTGAATAGGTTTCTCTTGGACAGGCGTATCCCATCTTCATCTTTGCCGTCATTTTTCATCAGGTGAGTTGGAAAACAAACGCCTGTTCCATGTATCATTAAAAAAACCTCTAACCCAGAGAAGATAGTGGTTAAACAGTAATACTTGGTCCAGTGTTGTGTTTGTGCTCGTAAGTAATATTGCCAGATTCCATAGGAAGAGAAATGCGATTGGCAATGTGCCATACGACTGGTGTTTAGTGTTTATGTGCAAATAACCGCTGACCACTTATCGGACCAGTCCTGTGCGTGTTTTTTTCATTAATAGTTCTATATTTCTACAGAATAGAATCGAAAAGGATTACAGAAATTTGATATGCCAGTCCGAAAGGTTTGCGGAAAAGAGTTTTTGTGTATGAAACACTGGTAGATTATACTTAATTTAAAAAAATAGGCATTCATGGGACTGGCGACAGAAGTGAAAACTGAAACGAAACGATGAACTTAAAACGTCACATTAGCAGGTTGGTGACATTAATTAATAAGGAGCTGACAGAACTCAATGTTTAGATTAGCGCCCTCTAGTGGATCTATATATGTATTATTAGCGTGATGGTCACGAGTTCAGTGCTTTTTCCCAATAGCAAAAGTGCAAAAACGTGCCTAAAGAAGTTTTCACTTCAAAAATAAGATCATTACAAAAAATACAAAAGTTGCTAGTTGAAATTTCCCTCCACGTTTAAAAACTAAATTAAAAAAGAAAAAACGAAAGATGACGAACCGAAATAATGAATTTTTACTTAAATAAATTCTTAAAAAAAAGGTTCATCAAAGCTAAAATTGAAACCTACTTTTTGAATAAATGTTGATTATTTCACCGTAAAGCTGAACTAAGCTGAAAATCTCACCAATTTTACCTAGTACTGAATCTACGCACTCGGCTTTAGCTATTAAAACACACTAGAGATTAATGCAAACAGCTTTCAGTAGAACTGCATTTATTAAATAAAAGTTTCAATTAGCTGTGAAAACAATTGAATATACGAGAAAGGTTTCAGGTGAAATTACAGGTTGCGTCAGTGCTTTTTTTTTTCTGGTTTGTTTTCCATTCAACATATTTGTAACGTCATATTGATTACATTATAATATAACTAGCTGTCTTGTGGTTTCGCTTCGATTGACTATTTTAGGTTAGGGTTCTGTTATATGTATACATATCAATGACCTCAATAAAATGACAATTTAAATTTAAAAAAGCTTGAAAATCTTTTAACATGTATAATGCTTTACACAGTACCGACTTCACTTAAAATAGCAGAAGATTATTCCTTCGCGAACTCTTCGTAATAAGTTGTGGTAGCTGTCATGATTATAAAACGTACAAAGATTTTTTTGTGTAAAAACAAGTACATGAAAGCTTAAAGGTAATAAGGTGGTAAGTAATTGCTTGGTGTCCTTAACACGTTACATTAAATGGAGATTAATATAACAGGCTACAGTTCAAGCAGAAATCTGCAGTACACTACCTCCTCTCATAATTAAATATTCGTTTGATATTTTTTAGCCTTTGTTATAGGTAGGTACAAAGCCAGTAGGCTGTCCTGTAGTACGTTATTCACAGGTTGGATTTATTTTATTAATACATTATTTTATAATGTATTTATTTATTCTACGATACTAGGTTTTAATGTCGAAGATTGAGACCTTTAAAAACATAATAATTACAAAGTAATCTCAAAGTTGCTTTTAACTTTTTGGCTATTAGCTAAATTGTTTGCCAACTAATAGTAACTACCTCCACCAGCATGGATGTAGGTAATCGTTACGAAGAAAAATACTAAATACAGATAAAATTATGGATAACATGTATATATGCGCAAACAATATTTTTAGTAGAATTAATTTAAAACTTAAAATGAAATTAATATTTCGTAAGTCGCTAAGTATTTCTGTAGATTTTCAAATTCCAATGAAGAAATTGTTTTGTTTGAAAAAAATGAAGTTGAAATATCGATTTACAAATTGAAAAAAACTGAGAATAATGTATAATATTAATCGAGATAAACGTGTGTATGTTTTACATACAAATTCTCGTTAAAAATACCTTTAAAACACTAGATGATTGTGTAATCGACCGGTATAACACACTTCGTACGGTACCTACTGACGGTTGGTGATTTCCGTTAGGTTTTAAATTTGTGTTCTTATAACATTGCCACACCGAATGACATCACCGTACATCCGATGATGATGTAGACCGTACATCATAGTTATATCAGAATGAAATTCCAAAAAATAATGCCAGAAGGAGGCAAAAAAGAGGCATGGGTTTGCCTATAATACCGGCCATATAATACCGGCGTGGGTATACCGTCTCATTTCTTATTAAAGTTCGGAGAATTTACCTCAAATAAAACCGAAGATCCTATTTATAAAAAGGAAGCTATTTGTGTCAACTATATAAAATAAAATCTTTGAATACTCAATAATATATAATTAAAAATAGAAACGTTATACATGTAAATACATCTGTAAGTCAGAGCTCAGCAATATTTTTGAAAGCTAATACGTTAGAAATTATGTATGTCATTGGAAATAAAATTTTCTGTTTAATTGATTTCCTGAAATGCCGTTAAATTTAAGATTAAATAATGTAATATAATCAGGCAAAATAAATGTCACCGAAAAGGATTGGACATAATGAAACAAAATACTGTCAATTAGCGTTTATGAGTAAAGGTGTAAGGTTTTGCTAGTTCCAAGAAAGCTAGCTAAGCTGGCGTTTTCCAGCTTAATAAAGGGAGAATACATACACTTTAGGCTTTGAAACCGTAATTTCATTTAAATAAGTATTGAATTTTTTTTAATAAAGAGCTCGAAGCTCGAGCGAAAGAACGAAGGATAATTTCTAGGATTCTTCAAAGTTCGTCAGTAATTCTGTAGATATATAATTCCCTATCCATATTTCACTAAAACATTGAGTTAAATATTCAACAGATTTATAAGAAAATGCACCAGAATACTTTAAAGTTATTGGAATATTTTATCGCGAATACGTAGAACTGATTTTTATATTAAATTAACCTTCAAATAGACTCCCTTTTATCCATTCGTTCTTCTTAATCATATTATCAATATATAGTTACATACTTTGTGTTCAAAATTTATGAATATAAAAAAAAGATTTTTGTATGAACCTTTAAAAATAAAATAGGATTGATTATTTTTTTCCCAAAGCTTATGTAAACATTCTGAAAACTTATATTAAGGAATTGTTGAGCAATGTCGATTCATAAAATGTTATGACTTATGAAATAGAAATTATGAAAGGAGCCAAGTCTATTCAAGTAGTTTCAAGAAGCTCACGGGAAGCTTTATAAATGTTTCTTAGAATTACCTTAAATGTTGACTGACTGAGGTTTGAATGCTCACTCTCGGCTCATTTAGCACCTTCACACCTACGCCAAACGGCTGCTACTCAGAGTTTTAACACCACAAGTGCGAGCCACAGCTCGTTCACTGTAATTATTGACAGCCATAGCACGTCACGAGAACTACTCATCGATGACGACGACTGTAAGCAGCTCTCTAAGGCATACAGATTAGGTACACAATATTTTGCGGGTACAATCTCTAGATAAATTTACCTAGAGATTGTGCGAATTGATCGCATGAAGCGATCGTATCCGACCCCAGTAAACTATAAAAGTATTAATTATAATAATCAGTGCTTATATTGAATGTTATTTATTTGATAGAGAGTTAGTACTTATTAAAATGTCTTCATAAAATAAAAGTAGAGATCTCAAAGGGATAGTGAATTGCTTGACATAATCTACATAACGCAAGCGAAGACGCGGGCACAACCTAGTGTAAGAACAAAATCAAATGGAATACTTGCATCACTATCAACCACTGCTGAAAAACTAGTAAACTAACACATCGTAGGCCTCTACGAGATTCGTAGCATGTAGCACTACAACTACGCAACACTCGTAGCACGACTGGGATAAAAAATATCAATAAGTACGTATGTGCTAACAATTTGAGATGCCATATGTTCTTCATCTCAGACTATTGTGAATTGATATTGTTTATTATAATAATCGTTATTATTTAAACATTTTCGTACTACTAAATTGGAAAACTGGCACACGGCTTTGGTTAATAAATAAAATATCAATCTTGTTGGAAGCGATGACCGCAGAATAACTTTTTTTTTGCCTATAAGTACTTATGCTTACAACTATCACCTTACATTTAACCCTAGTGATCGTATTCACTAGTAGAGAAGAACACCGCACCGTTGAGTTCCGAAACTAACAGATAGTGACCCTTTCTACCGGTTTACGCGATAGAAAACGGTCACCATCACAAACAATGTTTCAAAACATAACCCACTACTAGGTACTTTCGTAGTACTTGTGTGCTTTCACCGTAACAATTAAAAACATAAATAGGTAGTACAGTGTTTTTTTCTGTTTTTTTAGGATTCCGTTTGTCTAAAGGAAAAACGGAACCCTTATAGAATCATTTCGTTGTCCGTCTATCTGTGAAGACCGTTTTTGTCAAGAACGCGTGGAGGCATCAAATTGAAATTAACATCAAATACTTATGTTTGCGGTCCCATGAAGCTGTAAAAAAATCAAACTTCAAAAGATATGACGTTATATATTTCAGTTATAGTTAAATTAAGTTATATATTTAGTTAATAGTAGTAGTTAGTTAAGTTACATATTTCAACATTTCGCAGGTAAATCAAAAATGTACCTCAATAGGTCAATACCTAGAATAATGAAATTTGGCGTGAAGCAAGGTCTTACAGCACAAGTAAAGAAAAAATCTGAAAGTCGTTAACTTATTATATCACTAGCAACCCGCCCCGGCTTCGCACGGATACAAATTATACACCTAAACCTTTCTCATTATATGTGGGAGAGCCATGCTTAAAGGGCGGCAACGCACTTGTGACTCTCGAGTTGCAGGTGTCATTTACCATCTGGTGACCCGTCTGCTCGTTTGCCCCCTATACCATAAAAAAAAAAATGATATCCTCATGATGAGATCCTCATACCTATTAGTGAAAACCGTTCAGTACTTTTTCAGTTTATCGCGAACAGACAGACAGACGCGGCGGGGGACTTTCTTTTATAATATGTAGTTATATCATATAGTTATTTTTTATTTTTGCTATTACAAACTTATATTTGGCGGTTGGAAAATTGCCTGATACGTATGTATATTTTCAAATTGCAAAGTTAAGTTTGTCTTTCGGAAAAACGGGTAACAAGTTACTAAATTAAATAATAATAATACTAACAACTGCCCGCCAAAACTAATTACCTACCGCATACAGCTGTTCTAAACATACTCTCAAATGCATTGAAGATTGAAATTGAAATTTATCGATATATGTTTGAATTTCAATCTTTATTGCACTCCATAAAGTTATAAAAGGACTTAAAAACTAGGTGTGGTGACAATAATTGTGGATCCCGTCTGGCCCGGGAAAGGCAAGAAAGAGGACGAGCAGCTTTTTATCTTACTAATATTATAAAGGTGAAAGTTTGTGAGTATGGATTGATGGATGGATGTTTGTTACTCTTTCACGTAAAAACTACTGAACCGATTACGATGAAACTCAGTATGTAGATAGCTGGACATCTGGATTAACACATAGGCTACTTTTTATCCCGATATTCCCACGGGATCGGGACTTACGCGGGTGAAACCGCGGGGCGCAGCTAGTATAAAATAGATAAAAAAAAATCTCATTTAATAATCTGTCTTAGTTGAAGTTCATCCATAAATAGTTCATTAGTTGATGGAAGTTTAGAGTTTATCATTTAAATAGTCATTTGTACTGTAGAAGATTTTTTTTTATATTTTTATTAATGTCTATAGTATTTTGGCATGAAATATACATAACAGTTGTTGTGTATGCCATATTGATTTTTTTTTTCAAAAAAATAAAGTCAGTGCCACTCGGGACGGGATAATGTAAAGATTCCCATGCATCCAAATATGTTCATGCGTTTAGAAGTAATGGTGGAATAAAGAAACTCACATACGTTTATAAACATATACGTGAACCCTGAAAACATCACATTTCTTTTTGGGCATTCGTGTAAAAATCTTCAAATCTTTGAGGATCGATTTCTGAGATAGACGAACTATCTACATCCAATTTTGTACGCTTACGGAACCCGGTACGCGATCTTGCCCGTACAATCACAGTCCCGATTCCTCGTCCAAGACTAACTCCTTCGCTCTGTCCATTTTCATGTGAGAGCCATGCTTCGGCACGTATGGGCCGGCTTGACCGAAGTGATACCAGGGCCTTACAGCAAACCGGCAGTGAAGCAAATGCTTGCATTGCTTTCCGCCGAGTGAGTGAGGTTACCGAACGCTCTAAACCTTCTTTCACCCTTCCTCGCCCCCTATTCTCTCCTCCCCCTACTCACACCATAAAGGCCGGCAACTTGTGACTCTTGAATTGCAGATGCCCATGGGCTGCGGTAGTTATTTACCATCAGGTGACCCGTCTGCTCGTTGGCCACCTATACCGTAAAAGATAAGAAAAAAAAGGAGGGTTGGCTTCAGGCAGGCAACCGGCCATAACAAAAACCAGCCAAAACTCTTTGTAATGTTACACATTGCGCCGACCCTAAATAAAATTGGGACAAAACGAACATGATCATGATGACCTATACACTACATTATTAGCTATCACACATTAAATTAATTAGCTTTAACTTTCAAGGAACGCTTTGAAAGTTAAAACTAATAATTTTTTAAGCTTAAAATTGCTTTATACTATAACTATTATTATTATAGAATTTCATAAAATAGATTTCACATATTACACTCATATTTTACACTTGGACTGCAAGAAAATAGCACAATATATATTTCAAATCTGCGATGATGTATAACTACAGCTCTGAGTAGACTCTGACTGAAATAGAAACAAGATTTATTTTCTATTGGTGTGTTATTGTATTTTTCTTTTAGGACGTTTCAGTAACAGCACGGAGGCTTCAAACGTGCCTGGCAGACGGTAACAAGCTCACCCGATATTACTTGCCCACAAAAATATAGCTGGCGAAACAGAAGCCACTCTCTGTATATACAGGCGCGTGAGCACACACATAACATATGTATATATTGTACATATGTGTAAAATTTTTCAAATTAAATCATTTTATTTGCGAGAAAAGTGGTACAGATATGGTGGTAGAAAAATGTTGTCTCTCACAATCCACCAAAATTGGCCTGCAAATACAAACGTAGGTACCGGAACTGGACTACCGCAGGTATTTAAAACCACAATTATATTTTTGAAATGTCATCAAAAAATTATGTCAAGATAATTATACCAATAGTCATACAACAAACACACATGTCATGTTAAACATGGATTAAGTACGTCGTGTTTTTATTGAGTAATAAAATTCTGAAAGGAATAAAACTCTAAAATAGCTGCTTTACGTAAGTAATATTTTATCTATTCGCAATACTAGAAGATACACGAGGAAAGTGAAGTCAACTGGACTGAGAATCGCGTTGGCGGTACTATCCATAAAACTGGTAATATACAAAACGTGAGCTGTGCAAAAAAGGAAAGCTAATACATAGTATCTAAAGGTTATTTCTCATAGCTGCCATGGGTTATAGCATAGATGCTATGGGTTTTAATATGAATATTATTTTTCTATATAAATATACAGAGTGTTATGTAAGCGCTCCCGGAAACAAAACAAATGAATATCACTAATTTAAACAAATGAATACCCTGACATCAGCCCTGGTGAAAAAGAGTCTTTGCAAAAGAGAGAAGATGAGTTTAATGAATGAGGAATGAGGGAAGGTAGGAAAAATCAAAAACATTTAATCTCAAGTAAAAATAGGTTTATTTTATAGATGAATTATCACTTACAACAAGCTCGGGTTACATACTAATACATCGCAACTCATATTCAGTTACAGAACCCATATCTCTTAGCCCATTGTTTCAGGATAGCCGCGATTGCTGCGGGTAGGTGGGGAGTAAGACAGGCCTTCCACTGTGCATCCGTGCAGTCAAAGTTTATATTGTAAAATGTATAAATTGTATTAAAACATATCCATATGTTTACACAATACCTCGCTTTTAAAAACATGCCACCTCGCAAACATGCCATCTCGCTTTTATGCGCAGTCGAGTGAACACTAGAATAGGGACACATCAGTTTGCTTACAGAACAGGAACACTGTTAGTGTAGTATGTGACGGTACATGGCGAAACGAAAATATCAAAAAAGTGGGGGTGGATGAAGAACCTTCTAACTCATGATCTCTATCACGACGGAGGGCGTGTACCGCTGAGCCAGTCAGCCTGTCACCACGGCTAATCTAATAGGTAAGAGAAAGTATGACACTTAAGCAAATCCAAATAATACCACAACAACACAAAACAACGTAAAAATAATAATTCTTAAATACTAAGAACCATTTACAAATAAACCAAATTATAAAAAAGTTATTTTAAAATCTATACTAATATTATAAAGCTGAAGAGTTAGTTTGTTTGTTTGGTTGAACGCGCTAATCTCAGGAACTACTGGTTCGAATTGCAAAATTCTTTTAGTGTTGGATAGCCCATTTATCGAGGAGGACAACCAATCGGAGCGGAGTATCAATGAAAAACTTTGCAAAAACGGGGAATTGTTGGAAATTTTTGGAAGTTGCGCGGGTCACCTAGTTTTTTATAATTTAATTTAGTTAAAGAAGAAATTATTTATGGAAGAGTACACTTTAAGTTTAGTTTGTGATTTTGTTTCAGTTGATTGCAAGTCATTTGTAAATTCAAAGGTTTTGAATAAGTGTATCAACCACGTTACAGGTTTTGAGTGTAAACATTTTGACGACATTAAACGATCACTATCTTGTTTCATTTGTTGATCACTTCTTGTGTAGTAAATTGATCTACTTCAAATAAAACAATTTAACAGTATTATCATTAGACGATAAAAAAGTAAGTGATAAACAAACTTAACTTGTTCTCACCGTTTTAAAGGACACAGACCAACTCAGCCCATGACGTCACAAGTTCACAACTAACAGAATCAACTTTTATTTTTATTAAAAGAAGAATAAACCGCTAAAAATATTACCGCTGCTTTAACATTCACAAAGAAACTGGTAACTAATAATAATTACTAAAATTAACAAAACAAGATTCTTATACTTGTAAACTCTTTTAATTAAGTTTTGAAGAAGATAGTTACAACAATGTATTGCAAACCTGTATACGCAGCCAATTCAATTTAATAACACGGCCAACTTTAACAATAAGTACACCAGACTTTTATACTTCTAAACCAAAAACTATTTTTTTAAATACATACTATAAACTTTAAACTTTATAAACCAAAGGTTGGCTGGTAAATAATGCCATGTGGCATTAAGTTTTCCTCGTGCAATGTAAACTGCAGGAAGTCTTAAATAAATAAACTATTAGACAATATTATTTTTCGGTTATATTTCTTTTTCTTTAAGGTTTTATAATGTACGTACCCAATAAAAAAGATACATACAATTCTTCCCAATCCACAATTACGGAGTTCATTTCATCCGGCCGATCGAAAAGCTATAATGTTCAAAATGCATCCGTCTATTGATGCACTCATCTATTGTTTACTTAAACAGCACCTGCGCCCTTAAAAATAGATCACATCCTGAACAAAAATATGAGAGAAAAACGTGTGATCGTGCTTAAGAGTCGAACGGGATAGTTCGATGTTCACCTACACAACATATGGCGCTGGGTTGAAAGTAGCTATTAAACAAAACAAATTACACTCACTATTCAACCAAGACCCTCTAAAAATCACCTTTCGTGTCATACAAATAAGATTGTAGCATAAAGGCTTTCTTGTTGGTTTAGCTGTAAAATAAAGTTGGTATTTGCACAGTGTCAAGTTGCACGGGACATCCTGTAGATACTGGGTATTATTCGTTAATAGGATGTTGCAAATAAGATTAGTGTGGTAGTGGGGCATACGGCACAGAATAATTCCCGCCTAAATGGGGCCTATGGGCCTCCATAAGCTCCACAGCCTATTCCTTATTAGGACAGATCCCAAGAGTATACTAATACTAACAAAGATTATATTTTGTAAATTAGACTCTTTTTTGCTAAAAGTTTATTTACAAAAATGTAGTATAAATTGATTTGTTTTGCTGATTTCTAGTAATTGGCTTAGTAACACCATAGTAAAAGATTTTTAAAAGTAATTATTTAGGAAACGATAATAATAATTTTATTTCATTATCAACGAAAAATTGTTTATAAGTCCTTTTTAATTGGAAATAAATTCAAGGGAATAAATAAACAAAAAGATTTAGAAAAATGTTACACATAAGAAAAATTATTACATTTATAAATATTTTTTGAAAAATAACATTGTTTTTCGATAGTATCGAATTTAAAATACCGGTTTTACTTGTAGTAGTAGTATAGTAACATGGGTCATTACTAATATACTTGTTGACCCATCCAATTAACAAGCTAAAATGCTTGTGTTAGAAGTATCAGCTTGCAACCACTCACTCAATCACACTAGCGCCGCTTCTAAAGTGAGATTGTAAGATTTTTAGACGCAACTTGAAGACAGTCGAAGCGCAAGCATAAGCTCACGAATGATTATTAAAATTTTTCTATTTTATGGTTTTAATTTTAAATTTAACCAAATAGTTTAATCCTAATATATATTTTTTAGTTTGAAGCCGGTAAAAGTATTAACGAAATATCTGTAATAATTTTTACGTACTTACCAGAGCCTCATCTTTCCGATACGTTGCACCCTTGTGACATAAAAGAATAAATCAAAAATTGTTAAACTCAAATAAAATGTATCTTTTCAACTCAATTGAGTTCAACCCAACTAATTGGTTTGCATCATAAACTAAACGCGTTAAATAGTGCCACACTCGGGGCGAGTTCGTCCACTAACCGTTACTTAAGCTTCACAATTAAGGGGTTAACCCTTGTAACGCTGTTAGGGAGATTATCCGTAACCGGTCGGTTTGGTCCTAGGGACAAGTTATACGTGGCAGGTAACATTTAAGAATAACCGTTATTGAAATGTTATCTTTCTGTTTTGTTGTTATGACAAGTTATTTCTTTGCATATTATATTACTAACTAAAAAGTAAAGGGTGAAATAATGCAACACTCGAATGCGCGGTGTAATTCAAACATACGTTTTGTTACCGTAGAGTAAATACACATCATGTGTAAATTGTTTTTACATAATTATGTATTTAAACGGGAGTCCTTGAGACCTTGAGTCAGCCTGTGACCACGGCCAGTACAACCTGGTCGAAACGTCAGGTAATTCAGATGTATGTAATACCTTTTTGTGATCGCGTTAATTGCCGTATAAATACATAAATATATCATGGAACGCGAAAGTTTAAAAGTTTGTTTTTACATTTTTCATTTATTTCTAACATTACCCTAGTTGGCTGATAACTTCATCAATTGTTTTTAATATAGTCACAATATGAAATGTAATACTAGATATTTAACACGGTGAGATTGAATAGAGGATTACATAGATTGTAGAAGCACTCTGTGCATTCTGATGCACAGAGTGTATTGTCACCCCCCTCGGGCCGTCACCCCACCGGGGTTTTCGGTGGGGCGGTGTGTCGGAATCGAACCGACTAAAACCACACGGTGTGCCGTACTGCGCCTTAAGTAGGAGGGATCCGGGAACAGCTTTATTAAGACATCCGGAACCCTCCTAACGCCTGCCCGCAAAAGCGCGGGCACCACCTTCGGGTAAAATCCTCTCAATTAGGCGACGTCCAGGCACACGCGGACGCCGCCTCCTCGCGGGGGGCCACTACAGCGGGTGGAAGGGAAAACCCGTCCCGTCCACCCGCGGCCACACTCAGGGCGGCACGAGGCGCTGGTATGCGCGCCTCCGCCGCCCGGTTCGCCGGCGGCGAATTAGGTCCGAGTGGAGATCGTCCTCCCGGACCCTTTCCGCCGCCTCCTTCTGCGAGATGACGTCCTCACAGAAGGTCGCGACCGCGGTAAAATTTCTGTCGCTACCGGCCATGGAGCGTATGACGGCCGGTAGCGAGAGATCCCCTCCGATGACTGCAGTGAGGGCCCGACGCTGCGTCGCCCAGGCGGAGCAAACTGCCAGCGTGTGCTGAGCCGAGTCCTCACTGCAGTCGCAGTGGTGACAGGCGGGACTCAGTTCCCTCCTAGCGACCGAGTGCAGGTACTTCCCGAAGCAGCCGTGCCCGGAAAGGACCTGCGTCAGTCGGAAGGAAAAGGTCCCGTGCTGCCGCCCTGCCCACTCGACGACTCGAGCCAACAGAGGAATCGGCAGAACGCCCGCTCTGTTGGACCAAGCCTCGACCGAGTGGCCGAAGAAAAATGGCCTCCTCTCCTTACTAGAATATTAGCCGTTGGCGATGACGCCCTCCCCAAGAACGGAGGAGGAAAAGGAAGCGTCATCGCCAACGTTTCCAGGGTGCACCACGTGGAGGTTCTCTAGACAGCACCCCAGATTATTGTCACCCCTCCGCGAACCAATTGAAACAAACGTTGTGTCGTCGTCCGATTGCAAGTGTAAAATATATATTTGTAATCACAAAAACGATTTTTTATGTGATATAACAATACATTAACGACTTTCGGATTTTTTCCTTTACTTGTGCTGTCAGACCTTGCTTCTTTTCAAACTTGATGATTCTAGGTCAATGGGAAGTACCTTATAGGTTTTGATTTAGCTGCGAAATGTTCAGATTTGTTAAAATCTAAAGCTTAATAACTTTATCTTTTGATTACGTTGACTTAGAAGCTTCATTTTTTACAGCTTTAAAGGACCGCTCACATAAGTTTTTGATGTTAATTTCAACTTGATGCCTCCACAGGTTCCTGAGGACAGACACACAGACATACAGATAGATATAACAACAAATTAACAACTTTCAGATTTTTTCCTTTACTTGTGAACTTTGCTTCTTACCAAATTTCATGATTCTAGGTCAATAGGATGAACCCTATTGGTTTTGATTTACTTGCGAAATGTTCGAATTTGGACAAATCTAAGGCCTAAATGACCGTATCTTTTGATTACGTTAACTTAGAAGTATGACGGTGTTAAGTAACGGCCCTTGTATAGTAGGACCATATCTATCTAATGACAATCATATCATGTCGCTAGTATTAGCGACAGATCAATATTAAACTTTATTAAATTCATTAATCTGTTGTAACTTAACGAGCCTATTGCCATGTATTGGGCACAAGTCCAAGCTCTGGGTTTATGACTAACAAATTAAACTTATTGACTGAAAGAAACAGGATTTTCCGAAACTTCTTTAGTCGTATGTACTGCGGCAGTGATTCACATTTATAGTTAGATGATAACAATAAAATATACAACACTATACAATTTCATATCGATGAATATCGTGGTACAAAGTTTAGCATCATAGCATATTTTGCATCAAGTGGTGTTCAAATGTTTACTTACACAATATAAATTTAAAGCATGTAAGAAACAGTCTCACAACCACTGATATAAACTATGAAAATCACTAACTAACAGTAACTGCCAAGTCGTTGGTACCTCTATTCGCACTCAAGTCAATGGTCTGAACTTATTTCTACCCTTTTTATAACCCCACTATTTATTAATATTTATCAATCGACCAATACCATTGCGTTACCGGTATAACCAGTCAAAATAATGTCTATCAACTTATTTTTATTAAAAAGTGAACTGTGTTATCATCTATTATAGTTTGTCCCTATTTTTAATAAAATAAATAAGAGTTTTTGATGTGGCGACGACAAGCATATATTTATATATTAAAGAGCCAAATATCCATTAAGAAAAAGTGTAATTTAACACGACATTTAAACATTTTATGACATACAGATATGTTAACTCTAACATGATGAAGTTTTGCGCCGCACGAGTACCTGCATACTGCTTCAGTGTGCCCTACAGGTTGAAATCACTTTCGTGACCTACCTAATCTCACATTGGCAATTCTTTGCGACATTTTTACTAAGCTCCTCATGGCGTGATATGTCACACAGTTTATTATAAAGATAGTGAATATTTATAAAATATCATTTAGCGTGAATCAAGCCCTGGTTATAGAAGGCAGGGGTCATTAACATTTCTGTGAGTGGAATTCATATTTATGGAGAAAAAAAAACAAGCGTTGAAATCCTTACTACCGGGACTACCTGCTTGCCAACAATGAAACTTTAAACTTACAACCTGGTTAACGAAGTAACTAGTATCTTAACTGTGACCTGGTGACTGTCTTTGACGTGCTAATTAGAACAAAGCCTTTAGCTTCCGTGCACTACGAATAGAAAAACTTATTATTCATAAACAATGTAACACTACAAACTTTCATCAGATACTCTTAGGGATAATACCACGCGAAATACACCTTTGCAAGTATTTATGGACACCGATAAGAGTTTGCCATTACGAAATACCACCACCATTTTACCATTAGAATGATATGCTGCAGAACATACCAAAAGTTTATTATTCAGTCATGCATTAGTATGAAAAGAAAGAGACAAATATTTCAACCTCTGTCATGTTGTCATTATTTTTATTTAAAAGTGTACTTAATCGGCTTCAATACACATTGACTAAGCCAGAGGTCGTGGGTTCGATTCGAACTCAGGATAAATATTTGTGTGGTAACTAATGAGCATGATCATTTGTTATGTGTTTGGGTGTAATTTATCTATAATAAGTTTTTAGGAATATATATAAGTGTTTATTAGTAGTCTGGTTAGCATAGTACAGGCTCTGTCTAGTTTGGGATCAGACAGCCTTGTGTGAGATATGTCAAGTTATTGTTATCTAAATTTAAACGAGCAATTCTTGTATATATGTACATATATAATCTGAATCTAGGGAACGGCTCCAACAATTTTGTATACAGAAACAGTTTGCATTTTAAGTTCCTGTAAAAATGCAATTGTGCAAAAAAAAATCGATTTTACAAAAAGCTACCGAGCAAAGCTCAGTCTCCCAGGTATGTATGTATGTATGATAAATTTAACCTTTGATTTTGAATATTTTCTTCAAATTTAATAGGGGTCCAACCTTGAATTTGAATACAACCAACTCAATAGTAAAAAAAGAATTATTGAAATCGGTTCTCAATTGGCAGAGACATTGCGTAACATATACTAAAACTCAGTCGAATTGAGAACCTCCTTCGTTATATAAATATATATAGTCGGTTATAAATCAGATTCGTTTTGGTCAAAAAAGCTTCCAGACCGTATAATATGTAGTATTTACTTCAGAAATAATACAGACTGGTTCATCTCAGCTACAAGGCTAGTCGCAGAGGTCGTGGCCTTGAACTACTCATACACGTGTCACGCCGTTGCTTAGCAACCGATCCGATGTACTACGACTTTCCAAGGACATGTCCTGCCTCATTTCAGCATAATCTGTGAAGATGCGGTAAAGTTGTTAGACGGTTTGAAAAAATATTGAAACAGTGGTCATTTTGAGAATCTTCTTAAATTAATCAACATAAATTCGCGTCACGTCTACATGGAGCTTTTTTTGCTGTATCCAACTAAGTGGCAAATAATCTTACCGGGGTCCTTTGCAATAGATCCACGTGTAACTAAACAGTGGTAGAAATAGTGGTCATGATTCAAGGTCATCGGGGGAGGGGGAAGGCTCATCGCCAGTTAAGCGGCTCTCATAGGAACAAAAGTAACTTCCCAGTCAGCAACTAGTGACTTCAATTCCATTGTTTTTGCATGGGACTTTTCAGGATGGCTAGGATAGGGCAGTTGACCGCATAGCATCAAGTGAGCCATATGCTTGTTAACTATCTTAATTGTATTAAAATATTTGACCATGGAGAATACATTGCACAGAGGCATCTCGCGGCTGTTCTATGAAACGCTTAGAGCTCAACATAAACTTAGCCATGTTTTGTTTTCAAGCCTCACAGTACTACGGCGGTGGCTGATTATATCAATATTTTGGCCTTCGCAATATACTATTCTGATTAAAAACTACCCGGAAATTTTCAATAAAACGCAAACGGTTTAATTTTTATTCGATATTCATATTATTAACTTGAAAGTAATCTTCACTGCAAGCACATATTCCAACATTTTTTCCAATCTTCAAAACAATTTCTCTTTCTCAAAAAGCTTCCCGGGAAGTAGTAACATGAGTTGTGGGAATCGGAAAAATCACAAGGAGCCATGTCAGGTGAATACCGAACGAAACCACGAGTAATATCTCCACAATATGTTTTCTCTCAAACGCTTTAATAGGCTCATGTAATACTCCTTATTTACTGTATATCTTCCTGATGCTCATGTGACGATTTCGGAGGACATTTCTTTAAAATTTTCAATGTTTTTGTCAATGATAAGGTGGACACTTTGTGACACTCTCACGTTTTTGTTTGAGACATTGTTGAGTCCCGTAGGCTATCGTTAACTTTTTCAACGTTTCCGTACATAATGCTAGAAACACAATTTCAGACAAACTCTCTGCTCAACTACATTCAACAGCGAAATTCGGAGAACACTACAAACACTGATTTGTTTGTACTTGATTGACTTATTTACAGAGCTATTAAGTACAATACTCAAAAAAAAAAAAGATTTTTAAGAGCCACCTATAAAAAAAAGATTTTGACAATATCTCAAGTGCAGTTTGTTTGAATGTTACTTTTTGATCACATTTTTTTTTTTTTTTTTTATTTTTTTAAAAGACAACTTCCGCATTAGGAATTACTCCTGTGTC
Source organism: Euplagia quadripunctaria (assembly GCA_963859945.1). Lineage (NCBI taxonomy): Eukaryota > Metazoa > Arthropoda > Insecta > Lepidoptera > Erebidae > Euplagia > Euplagia quadripunctaria. The sequence goes on from OY982576.1 coordinate 19,637,804, forward strand.
GCGGGGGACTTTACAAACATAGAAACAACGGACACAAAGAACACCCAGACTCAGGTGGGAATCGAACCCACGACCTATAAGCATAGCGGTCAGGGTCACTAACCACTAAACTAACAGGTCAGATGTTAATATTTGTAGTATTTAAGTACCTTGACTAAGGTTCAGAGTCACTTGCACACGTCGATCCAAGATGGTTGCCTTCTTCCTGTGGAGATTGCCAGTCAACTTCTCAAAACCTTTGTATTGCGATTAAAAATAGATCGCTGTGTGGTCATCAAACCCCCAACACTCAGCGCGGCGTAGTAGCGACGCGACCACTTTAACCATTGCTCTATCCGTCTTCAGATTATCTGAAAAAATCCGACGTTACTTAGCCCGAAAGTATCTCAATGAAAAAATCATATCCACAATTTCTAAGTTTTCACGTCAAAGAAGTAATACAGGGCAAACGTGCTTTTGGATTTTTTATTGTTTAGATGGCTATCTCACATACACGTATATGTATACAGTACTCTATAATAGTTATTTTAACTTTTTTATTAAAAAACGATTGTAAAGTTTGAATTTATAATAGTAAGAAGGCTTTTATATACACATCTACTCGTAGATACTTGCAGCGACTTCCACATACAGCAAGAACGAACATACATCAACATCATCTAGCAAAGACAAACCGAACTACGTAGTAACTAGTGATCCTACATCGCGCAATGTAAGTTCTCGCGCCCGATTAGTATACACATATTCAATTTCCTTACATCAACTAGCCTGGGCGGAGGATCCTCCAGTTGTATCAATTGTGGACAGTCAATCATGTTGCCAAAAAATTTGCAGGCAGCCTTTGTGTCATTCAATTGTCTACGATGGGCCAGCCAGCATTCTCGGCCTCATTAAGAATTGCACAGCCTGATTACCCCTACGACCTCTCTACGTCTACGCAGTAGCCAGCTACTACGCATCAACCGCCTGGCTCACTGGAGACTTTACCGCTTCACGTTCGATTTGTGTCTAGTTCACAAAATAAGTTCACTTACTTTGAGATCAATTATATTTTTCTTTCCTTTAGACTCGCTTTTAATTATACGTATGGAACAGAATACTCAAACATTTTAGTTAACACAAAGGGTTTACGATCTGTGGCATAAACCAGGCTGTTGAATAAACAACTCACCTCACGCAGTATCTCTAGTAGTTCGCTGTGAATATTTAAATAAAACAGGTGACCTTTAACCTCTTGGAGTCATAAAATTACGAAGTCATCTTATCTGTGCCGCGTGAAGGTTAAGTGGCAGTTACATATCCTTTTCTAGTTAACTTACAGGTTTTATGATATTTTGAAGCACAGCATTGCTTGTTTAGCAAGTTATAAATCAATATAATATACCTTTTTTTTCCACAATCGAGTCAAGCAAAACAATAAAATTAAAATAATATATCCAAGTGCATCGCATACGGTAAAAGAACAAGTACTATGTAGTTATATAATCATCATAGATCAAAAACTACCCAACATCATCCTCCGCGCCTTTTCTCAACCAAGTTGGGGTCGGCTTTCAGACTAACTACGATACGGCCGAACTTCGATATTTTACGTGAAGCGACTGCCATCAGACCTCCACAACCCAAGTAGTAGGCGATATCGAAGTTCTGTAGTTAGACCAGGTTGTCGGACTTTTTAGGGCTCCAACTACCCGTAACGAATGCCACAGATAGTCGTATGGCAACAGGGACCGATGGGTTTTTTAACGAGCTCTCCGAGGTACGGAATTATCCATATTGTACTAATATATGATTTGTATAACACATCCATCCATATATATAAATGTTTCATATCTCGTTGTTTGTTCCCCATTAAGTCCTAAACTGATTTTAATGAAATTTCGGTGATTTTAATGAGGAGATATCTGTGAGATGTTTTTATCTCAATTTATAGGCACAATATTTTTTATTGCAAGGTACTTAGCAACGCGTGGTCGAGTAGCTACTGGTAGTACATATATAAAAATTTAGTCGATTGTGATAAATACAACACTTGCGCTTAGTGACAAACAAGCACACGGCCCTCCCGGATGATAAGCGTTTTTTAAGGCACCGAGCCTATAAACACTCGTAACACCAGCCCTGTCACCCCTCTTATTAATTATTCCCCTTTAAAGGTTGATTTATTTTTATATTTCATGACATCACGCTAGAAATATAACATATTGTTATGAAACTAAGCAGACATTATTTAAAAAAAGTAAAAGTCCGGATCAGCTAAATCACACTTTAAATTAAATTTATAATAAAAATTACAACAGTTTTTTTTAATGGTATGGGTGGCAAACGAGCAAACGGGTCACCTGATGGTAAATGACTACCGCCGCCTATGGGCACCAGTAACTCAAGAGTCACAAGTGCGTTGCCGCCCATTAAGGTGGGAGTAGGAGAAGAGAGGGAGGGGGGGAAGGGTGGGAAGAGGGTAGAGGGGAAGGACGGGAATAGGGGAAAGGGAAGGGTTAGGGCCTCCGGTAACCTCGTTCACGCGGCGAAAAGCTTTGCTTCACTGCCGGTTTTCTGTGAGGCCGTGGTATCGAGCGGAGTGGAGCCGGCCCATACGTGCCGAAGCATGGCTCTCCCATGTCATTAGACAGTAGATGTAAATAAATATCATGTGCTTCCTCGACGACGATCGAGCGCCGAATGACTGCAAAATCAACCTCAGCGCGCTCGGACGCTGGTTTTTATACAATTTGACTTCCTCGGAGGGTATCTCCTCTTTCTTATAATTTCTTCAACAATATAGTAATAAAACGGTTAACACATATCCTACTAATATTATAAATGTGAAAGTTTAGATGGATGGATGGATGGATGGATGGATGGATGTTTCTCTTCTTCTTTTTCTCTTCTTCTCTTTCACGCAAAAATCACTGAACCGATATTCTCACGGGATCGGGACTTACGCGGGTGAAACCGCGTGGCGCTACTAGTACATTATAAAAGAGTGGGTCAAATTGAGAACCTCCTTCTTTTAAAGTCGTTTAAAAAGTAAAAAAGGCGGTGTAAAACTTAACACCAGCTCATTCAAAGTTATTAATAAAAAACCTGTTCGCCTTTCATTTTATTTCACGTGTGATATACGCAATATCATACGCACTTCCACGAACTATACTCGCAGGCTCGCAGGCTGCGTTTCGGAGGCTGCGGTGCGCGCATCCGGCGGCCGCTTCCGCCGCTCGCATTACAACTAGTTTCGACTTCCTGTTCCCATGACCCAATGGAACATACCTTTTGTTGAATCAATCACTGTTTTTTGTGTAACAATGTTTAAGTGTATTATCGATCGGAAAAAATATCAGAACATCTTTTTTTTGGATTAGGCGTGGGACTTGTTAGGCGTGTGAGTGTGTGATTGGAAATAGAATAGAGCAACACTCAATCCTTTAAGTATCGTTGCGTATTCTTGGAGTCGATCGATTAGTAAATACCTCCATCATGCAAAAGTCCACGGTTAACCGGTGGTTTATGGTGGTAATTGGGGGTTCTGAAAGTTTTATAAGGGACCCCACTTATGTTACAAGGGTTAATGAGCAATAGCAACTGATTATAATTAACATTGAGGTGATAAGCGTGTGGTTGTATATCAACTACGTTATATAAAAATTTATATAAATATTTACTTAATGCTAAAGGTTGTCTGGAAGAGATCGCCGTGAGCGATAAGACCGCCAATTGTTATACCTGAATGTTTATATTGTTTAGGATTGTTTCTCATTTAAAAGGTGTACAATAAAAAGATAAATAAATAAATAAATCTCGAGGTTACACCTTATTTGTTGGTGTGATTTTCTAGGATGGTTCAGAGTGATATACTAGAATAAGGATGCGGTAGAAGAAAAAACACAACTTGTAATAAAAACTGTAAAAAATTTGAACTTCAGCGTATCGTGGTTAAACATTAAATTGCTTGTTACGAAATTTGTTTTTAATGTTTTGATGATTGGTTTTAGTGGTGTATTTATATGCTTCTGTGTATTACTTATGCATAATTATTAAGTAAATAAATATTTAATTACATATTTGTGTAGCGCTTTGTGCCAAGGTCTACAATTGGGCTTTAGGGATTACTTTCTGTGTGGGGAGTCAAGTGGGACTTAAGATCTTATAACTACGAGACACAAAGTGAACCCAGACATAGAACGAACGAGTGAATTGAGCCTACAAGGTTTTACACCCTCGCAGTATAGATGTATACACTTAAACCATTACGCCATCCCTGCAATCAAATTAATGGAAGCCAAAATCAATGAGACATTTTGGAAGTAGATAATAACAGTTTATTAAAAAAAAAACTGTCAGTCATAGACTGTACGTCAGAAGTGAAAATATAACTTCACAATGTATTTGCATATACATACACACACTGACATCTGTATATATATATAATTAGGTTAAAAATTAAAAGTAGGTAATAACATATCTAAATGTATACATAGGGTACACTGGAAGTTCTGCGCTCCTGGACGCTCATAAATGTTTGAATTTCGAATGTTATATTTTTTTAAATATAAGAAACTCGGCTCCGTATAATATTTTTACCCATCCCAAAAAGTGCACAACGCCGCTGAAGAAGTTTTCACTTCAAAAACATACAATGATGACAAATGACAGATGAAATCGCTATGAAAAAAAGAACAACTTCTATAAAAGACATTATATCATATAAAAGACTTTATTATATATATTTGTACCTATATGCCTAGATGGCATATACGTACAAATATATATAATAAAGTAATAGGATACATTATTGCTTTTTTCTTTTATATTATTATTTTCTTACCAATAGTGTCCACTTTTTTATTTACATGAACAGCTAAATTGTGCTCTTAATAAAGGGGAAGAACCCTGCAACACAATAAAATTGTTACTAGCGTCGTAGAATTCATAATTATGTGTAAATGTTTAGGTCAATAAAATGCAAACATATGTATTTGTTTGTATTTAATAACGGCTTCGAGTAATAGAGTCACGGCCACACATGGAGTATTATTTTGAAAAAATTAATAAGGGTCTTCAAAGCAGCTTCAAAATAGAAAAAAGTGGGTCACCAGTCAGTCAGTCCATAGTTCTAGCTATCGCATCGCTGGGGACTGATTGCGGCGGTGTCGTAAAAACCTGACATTTTACTGAAAGATCACTGCGATATAGTTCGGAATAAAAAAATGTCAAATACTGTACCATTAACAAAATTAATGAAATCACACAACAATAGGTCAAACATGTGTCCCTTGAAGTTTAATAAAGAAATACACTATGCATTAACTTAATTAATTTATTAAAAACGATTGACAAACGTGACATTAGGAACAGTGGCACAGTGAGTGGGGAAGCCCTACCTACTGCTTCACTCATGGGGTTTTACCTGCTCGTTAGTAAACCGACTCTTAGTTATGGTTATAAGGCCCTTGGGTGTTCGTTTCCAGATATATCAATTACTTTGTATTACTCCAGTTCTATTTTTTTCATTGTGTTGTTGTATAATGGTTAAAAATTGAAGTTTTTAATTGAATTATAAACATTTGTAAACAAGCATACGCTTCGTCCAGTGTGCCCAAAAACCTAAGAGTAGTTTTTCTGTTCAGAATACATATAATTGTCATTGTGTCTCAGTACATGTAGAAATCCAACTATTTGACACCTGAAAGTTGCTGAAAATTATTATTATGACAAACCCACGCGTAGAAAAAACTAGCACTGCCAGTGTACTGCATCATCGGTAGTATCTATCTTCCTAGTCTGAGTTCAATTTCGAAGAGAGGTCATCAAATCTGTCTTAATTCCTTCTATACCAATAGTTACATATATATTGTTATACGTCAAATGTCATCGTACAGCAGGGTGCATGCCCTACCGCAGAACTAGGTAAAGCGAGGCGTTGGTGAATTAGGACAGCCGCGCCGCACCACCGCGGTGGATAATTTACAAATCGCGTGCTGAGATTCTCTGATACTGCCGACTTCGGCCTGGATGTCCAGAGACTGGATGCGGTATATAGTAGATAGTAAACACATTGGTCATATTTGTTAGCAACAACCTCACGACTATTGCTATAAACCATCGAATTCAGTGTAAATAACCGTAACCGCACTGTTGTTCGTACCTCGATCCGCCCTCAAGAGATATTTAGGTCTTATAATGCACGCCTGACCTTTTTATCACCCTACCATCGTCCGCCATTTGTCAGACGGACCAATGGCAGGCAGCAATAGCGTAACGGATGATGGTAACCGCTTGTATACCTTACAAGCGGTTACCAGAGGGCCGGAAGCTTGTCTGCTAATTAAGTTTAAAAAAAAAAGAAAGAAGTGACTATTAAAACCCTGTAAGAGATGCTGCAGTTGAGTGAGTATAGAGCCAAGATTGCATAAATGTTATCAACGCAATTTCTCACTGGACTCGTATTAGTGACATTATTTATTTCGTTTTTTATTTTTGGTTCACCTACATTGACCTACACATGGGAACAATTATAATAAAATTCATGCAATAATAAGAATATCTACAGTGTAGCAATTACTTAAAGATAAACACCAGTTGTTTATATAATGTCACTCAAAGAAATCCTAAATTTAATTTGAACAGGTATTAAAAACAAGTAGAATCAATATTAACAAAGTATATTAGCTAAAGATTGGTTAAGGATGCACTAGCGGATATTTCCTGCACATAAACGTTAAAGTTCTCTGCTGAACAATTACTTCTCTTCCAATAAAATTGCCTTGACGTTTTTATTAAAAATATGAGCTTATACGCAAAATACTGAAATAAAAAAGTGACATAAGTTGTCGGTTCACAGAGACCAGTTTTACATATTTCAACACTAGGTGATTATTTCGCTAAAACAATATGCGTATCAATATTTAAATTAATTTCTTTTGAAGTAGTTCAATATTATTATATGGCTCGAGATTTCTTTACGACCGAGGGGTAGGTAAAACAACGTTCGATTTATGATCATTTTAAGTCCGTTTTACTACGTGTGTGTATGGCCAACTGCACGGATGTACAGTGTGGCACGTTCTACCTGCTCATTACACAAACTACCCGTTTTCTACCACAACAAATAGCGTATATTTTTGTATGTTATGTGTTGAATCAAAGTCACAAAAGAAGAGAAGATCCACTCTGTCTGGACTGTTAAGCAAATAGCTACCCTCACCACGCGGCAATATGGTCCAAACTAACTAATACTTTTTGTTTTTATGGTATAAGGGGCAAACGAGCAGACGAGTCACCTGATGCTAAGTGACTATCTCTGCCCATGGACGCCTGCAAATCAAGACAGCCGGCCTTTATGGTGGGAGTAGGGGAAAGGGGGGGGGGATGTCAGGGTCTCTCACATATACACTTTATAATCCAACAAGTAACTACATAGTCTACCAAAATGATGTATACAGTTATTGTTTAATAGCCAAACAAATTTAAATGCGATAAATCGTTTGAGTGATAAAAAGACGACATGAAAACGATCATTAGTAGTATTGCTCCTCTGGCATCTGATAGAAATGATACAAAATTTAAATGACATAATCATTCAAATTAAACTACTTTTATAATATCGCGCTTTAACTTGTTATTTTAGTATTTACACAACTGGTGACGTGTCGGCTTCCATTGTAATACTCGTACGTCGAGAATAATAATATTTTGGGACGCAGCGTTATTTAGACCAACACTAAGCTTAGTTTGTACTGTGGGTTCAAGTAAAATATTGCAGTGGTTTTTTTTTGTAAATACATACCTATGTATTCACAATAAAAAACACTGCAATATTTTAGGATTCACATTTACTTGAATATTTCTACGAATCCTTGAGCGGGAATCGAACCCGTCGAACACTAACGTCACAGGATGTTAAATAAACAAAATATTAACAATTATATAATCGGATAGAATTTATTTAATTTCGATGATTAACATTGGTGTAGGGAATATCATCAAATAATCAAACTAAAATATCCGATCAAAAACCATTTATTTAATAATATTTAAATACAATATGTAAAAGCCAAGTGAAAAAAGCACAAAACTTGGTAGCTATTCATCAAAACCTCGTATGATAACCGCCGTGAGCATTGATAACATCCTCTCTTATTGACAAAATCATCCATAGTGGACATAATTATTTTGAAATGTTTAACAAAAAACAAACCGAGTTTAATGAAATTTATTTAAAATAGAAATAAACTAATGTATAATATACTAAAACCTTCCTGAAAATATGTAGGTAGTGAAACAATCATGAAAATGTATCTATTACTTTGTAAGAAAATCATGGACATACAAACATACGGATCGAATATACCGGGTGCTTCAAAAAAATGTATACACACTTTGAACTTCCATAGAAAATTTATTTACCGTTCTACAAAGTTAAATTTCAGGAAAATAGAAAGCTGAAAGTCCAATGTAAATGAAACATAAATAACAAATGTTAATACTGTTCAAATTGGTGACCTGCAGCATCAATACAATTCTGAGTACGATCTGGATCGTCGTCATTTAGCTGTTGCACCAGCCTTGGAATGTAAACACGATACTTGCCTCTCTTCAGAATGCGTAGCACGCTGCTAGCACTTACATCACTTTCACGTGCCCCTTGCCTTGAAGATTTGTTAGGAGAGCGTTGAAACAGTTCCAAGACTGCCGTTGATGACTCATCACTTGTAGCTGTTCGAGGCCGACCTGAATGACCTTTATGCACATCACACACTGTTCCATGAACTTCGAATTTGTCTCGTATGCGTGTAATTGTTAATCTTGAAGGTGGTTCTGTATCATACTCCCTTCTCCACTGTCTTTGAACTTCATTTACATTCTCAAACTTCCAGTACCACTTAATAACCTGCTTACGTTCTTCAAAACTCAAACGTACGTCCCCCATGTTGATATTACAAATTCCAACTGATAATATAACATAGAGGGACGATTATGCTTGCACCTGGCGAAGAAATATAACATTAGCCTTGTAGAGCGGGAAAACTACAATAGTTTAAAGTGTGTATACATTTTTTTGAAGCACCCGGTATAACCTTTTTCTCTGAAGTCGGTTAAAAAATGCAACAACGTAACAATGAGGACTATTATAATTTCAAGGAAATTAAGACTTTGTACGTGGGTTACACTAAAAGTTTTTAGAATAAGAAAAGTAAGAAGTATTAGGAAGAAAAGCAGCCAACGATAAATTTATTTAAATTTTGGGAACTCTTGGGGAATTTGTGGATGTTTAATGATTTCATATTTCATATGTTTTTACAAATTGACGGCATTTTAAAAAGTGTCCGCCGTGCATCGAAATGGGTTTGACTAGAGAAAATATTTCGCTCAATGATTTATTACGACTTTCGTTGCATTCTTACTCAACAACAATGTTATGATAGACTTTGATTGGCATTTCATTACGATACCCCATCTCGTGCCACTCATCATCATTCGAAGTTTGTCCAAAAAGTAAAAAGCAGTAGTTAAGGCAAAAAAATGATTGCCTTTGCAACATGAAACATTTTGCAACAATCATTCAAAAAGATAAAAGGACTGTTACTGCAGATTGGTATGTCAGTCATTGTCTACCAGTTGTATTGGAAAATGTTAGACAGCAGCGCCCAAGAAGCAGGATCCTCCGCCGATCCACGACAACGCTCCAGCTCACTCCGCTAGACGGACTACCGAATATTTGTCTATCGAAGGTGTGGAGCTAGTAAGTCATCCTCCTTACAGCCCCGACCTGGCACCTTGTGAATTTTATTTCCAAAAATAAAAGATAAACTTAGAGGAATTCGTTTTATGAATCCTGAAGATGCTGTGGCTGCTTTTGAAAAAGGCGTGTAAGAGACCCCTAAAGAAGAGTGGGGTCACTGCTTCGGTCAATGGTTCCATCGCATGCGACGGTGCTTAAAAAGGAACGGAGACTACTTCGAAAAACAATAAATATATTAACAGGCTTCTATATTATTCCGTTTATTATTTTCTAAAAACTTTTAGTGTGAAAACCCCCGTAAATCTTAATTTACTTATATTAAACTAGCAAAGCCAATTAATGAAGTGACTAAGAATTCTCTTTACATGTTAATATGTATCTAGACATTCCGAAGTCAATATCTGTTTTTGGCGTGTGGGTATCTCCACGCCTAAACTCCGTCATACCTCTTATACTGAGAAGAGCCCATGCCCAGCAGCGGGGCAGTTTAAAAACAGGGTTATAAGTATTTTTTTGCATTCGGTACTAATTATTTCTTTTATTTGCAATTCATTAAACGCTGCACTAAACAAGCACACCAATGCAAATAGATTTAATAATGCATGCAAAATATTATATATTTGCACCGAGCGGAATTTGAACACACGATATCTTACGTCTAATTATTAGAACCTTATCCAGTACACCATAACTTCGTGTAACACAACACATTATCAGTAAAGCAATTTAAACCTTAATCACATCACGTTACGAGGCATATTGAAATACTCGAATATACCTAGTTTTCAGTTCAAATAGTTGGCTATACGTACTCGTAGTTATTGGAATAACAGCTAATCACAACCGGTTATTGTCATTATTGGTAATGTTTCTATTCAAATTATTATTACAAATCAGCCCTTGCTCTGAACTTTGAATGTTCACGCCTAAAGAGCAATCGACACTCGATTAGACCAATAGGACATCTACTACACCATTCGCTACATAATACTTTTCTTATTGCCTCTGATTTAATTAGTTTTTAGTCCTCAAGAAATTATATATTAAACTAGCAGTTGCCCTCTGTTTCACCCGCATTTATGGACACTGCTCGGCTCCTAAAAGTTGTAACGTGATGTTACATATCCTATAACCTTCCTTAATAAATACTCTATTCAATACAAAAGTTTTTTTTTTATCCGACTGGTATTCTAGAGATAAGCGCATTTAAACAAACAAACAATCAAACAAAAAAAATCTTTTAGCTTTATTATCTTTATGTATATATATTTCTTCTGTACGTGTGTATGTCACTGAACTCCTAAACGGGTAGGCCGATTTTAATGACATTTTTTGTGTGTCTTCAGGTGGATTCGAAAATGGTTTACATTTACAATTGGACCCGGTAGATGGCGCTGCGATCGGGTTCCAGGAATAATTTTTTTTACGTTACGGCAGGACAACGTCTGTCGGGTCCGCTATCTTTATATATATATATATATTTGTTCTGTGCGTGTGTATTTCACTAAACTTCTCCTAAACGGCTGGACCGATTTTAATATTTTTTACAACACAATTGACAACGTATGTCGGGTCCGCTGGTATTAGTATAGATTAAACTTTTTCATTTTCAAGTTTGTTTTTTTTTTATAACTTGACACACCTCCCACACGGCCGTCTGATCCCAAACTAGGCAGAGACTGTACTATGTTAACCAGACTGCTGATAAACATACATAAATATTTCTAAATACATACATATTACAGATAAATAACAACCAGACACAGAACAAATGATCATGCTCAGCACACAATTATTTGTCTTGGGTGGGAATCAAACCTCTGGCTCAGCAGTCAGAATCACTAACCACTAGAAAAACAGGCCAATCTTGCTCTTCTTTTCTCTTTGCGTCTTCTTTTTGCTCACGTTAATGTAGGTTTTATCAATCTGTTCTGAAAATGTCGTCAATGAAAGGTACCCTATCTATATGTGATGTATGTCCTTTCAGGTTCCCATGACAGTGTGCATGAAAACTGCCCACGGACATACCGATAATCCTGATTAATTCGATATTAAAGACATTTAAAATTCAGTTGAAACGTCTCTTGTCTTACCAAGTAGAGCGGGAAATAAAAAAGTCTTAATCGAGTTAGTTTTACAGGGATGAATAATGTTCAGCTCAAAGACGGAGCAATGTATAGCTGGGTCTTACAACTTAAATATAAGAAGAGCTTCGATGGAACCGGGTTGAAGCGTATTGACTTTTTATCATACTGCTATTTAATTAGTTTTGGTATAGAGGGATTTGTCTTTTATGTGTATGTAGGTACAGACAGCGGCTACTGACACTTTGTGAAACTAAACTATGGTAACTAAATATTTGCGACTTCTATGTACATATGGGAGATGCAAGTCTGGACTTAATCATGATGGTTTTTTGAGTACGATACGTTTTTAGAGTTTTGATCGAATTACACCGATCGTGGTTACAGGTGGACTACACCTGTGCACCTATGAACAAAGATCCGTGCAATTTGGTTGGTAGTTCAGTAACCTTAGAGAAAAACGTTCATGAAGTGAGAAGAAATATGGCTCTGCACTTTCGAATAGACTGTACTTTTTCTCAAATGAGTAACGCGTAATTCTCCAAAACCGTCTCATCTATTTTTCACTAATGTTCTGTACTTACTTTTGTAGGTGTGAGTCGTCGTTTTAATATTTCCATACATTCATACATACACTCAGGCGCGCCAGAGACCTGATATTTGCTAACATAACTGATACTTTTAGACCTGATATTTGAACCTATATACCCGAAGGTTTAGACAGAGGTGATTAAACACCAGCATTTTGCCAACACTATAATTTGGTCCCGCTCACGTGACAGAGGCAAGCCTATTGCCCTCCCGGGCACTCTGGGAATTAAAGATGGGAATATTATCAAGAAGGTTAGGCAATGGAAGGAAAAGGATCTGGATCAAATCAGGAGCCCTCTAACCGCTTTTATTTCTGTATAAAGGTTTATATGGAAATAACCACATTTAAAATGTCGTGTCCCAACTCCTTTTAAAACATTTCTTTAGTACTTTTTAATTATGTAAACCAGCTATCTTTAAGCCAGTTATTAATTTATTCTTCTGAAGTTTAAGCGTTGTGTTGACAAGTAGGTCAGTCACTTTGTTTAGCAAGTTGTTAAGCAACCCTGAAGTGCATATTGTAATCCGGTAAACATCTGGACTGAATAAATACGCAACGACAAATTTTGGTTAAAATAACTGTAAGAACTTAAGCCTATTTATAGTAATGATCGACAGATCGATAGCTAAGCATGATTCAGCTTTCACAAGTTACGAGACCTCCTCATGAAGCCTGATGTCCTTGTACCCAGTTAAGAAATAATGGAGTAATAACACGCTTTCACCGCAATGTGCCTTATTGACAAAGGATGGCTAAATATGGCGCACGGCTAAGTCACTACTGTGTCTTTTATAACAAAATACTTTGCGTTATCTTAAGACTTAAAAGACCTTAGTATTTTGACCTTGAATTTAAATCTGTGACGTTGCGGTTTATGTTGTTTAAAAGTTTTATATTTTAAGACCACACTTAGACTTTGACGCTTTGTCGGTGTTCTTTTGCGAACACAATCTTTCATTTATAGCTACTGATATAAGTTATCAAGTATTTTCTGTTCTTAAAGAATCTATCACACTACTAAGTTGACATAAAAGTACAAGGCGCCTAACAGTTAGCGGTTACTTATTTATAGCATATGTAAACACTTCTAATGCTAGTCACTACTGGCATCAGAAGTGTTTACATATATTTAATTCAGTTTATGATAGGGTTGTCAAACGAGTGCGTTTGACAACAAGGTTTCTATCAGATAATATAATTGTCTCCTGTAATTATTCCTAAATCTGGTGTTTACTGAAAAAAAAACTTGAAATAAGTTTGGTTTGTTGAATTATTTGTTTTCAAAAAGCGAAATTGGGGTCGTGCAGTGTTATAAAACTAGGTGACAATGAATGTCATTGGAGAGTAATTAGTTGATAAGTAATTACTTGTTGGAGTATGTATTTTCTTTACAATTAGCGCCAGAGCTAGCCAGGCACATTGAACACTTCCTATAATGACAATTTCCTGCATTGACCACCTCTTAAAATGACCATATCCCAAAAAGTGCTAAACCTGCATTGAACACTATTAAAATGACCACAATCTACACTTTAACAATATTCCTAAAATGATCATTTCCTGCATTCACCACTTGTTAAAATTGCCATTTCCTAAAAAATGTGTCGAATTGAGAACCACCTCGTTTTTTGAAGTCGATTTTAAGCATTAATTTTTTTCCCCGCATTAGGAATGACTCCTGTGTCGCGGGGACTTTACAAACATACAAACAACGGACACAAAGAACATTTGGATGTTCTTTGTGTCTGTGTCCCGAGTCTGGACTCGGGTGGGAATTGAACCCATGACCTATGGCGTAGCAGTCAGGGTCACTAACCACTAGGTCAACAGGTGCTTGGAAGAACCATGTGTAATAGAAGACATTACATTTTTATATCTAAGTAGTTAAAACTTATTCAATAACATATGCATACAATGAACACCAAGACTATAAAATTTCATAATCTACGATTACAACTACAAAACACAAATGTATAGAAATAAACTGTATTTCTGTTATTCCTTAACCAATATGTATGTTGATATCCGGCGGCGAGACAGGTGTCGATATATTTGTGATATAGACTCGTCTACCGCCCCGAGTGCCTTACAGCGACGCCTTCGTAGGGCGGGAATCAGTTTGTTTGCTAGTAGACGCGACGACGCGGTCACCAACCTAGACGTATGGTCTAAGTGCTAGCGTGAGTGATCGCTGGATTTCTAGAGGCATTGTTGTAATTCAAATGTGCGTATAATCACATTAATAACCATTTTTATCGTTTCTGTGCAGCATAATTGTAACCTGAAATATAATATAATATAATTTCAGTATAACGTGATATGGGGAGACTGTTCGGAACGGAATGGAACGGACTGTTCGGAGACTGTGAAACGTGTTCGGTAGACTATTGCAGTCTACCGAACACGTTTATGTAATTTATAGTTTATAAAGTATGTAACTGTGTTCTTTTTTGTTACTTTTTTCTTTAGGTTTGTGATGATGATAATGTTACTAAGATACTTATATATTAATCATTATTATATTTTTGTTCGTTGTTATTATTGCTAAATCATAAACCTGTCACTAATATATGTATGTATGGAAAGGTATGGTTTGCTATAGAAACAAATTTTCTTTCTTTCTTTATTTCTTTCTTAATGGAAATTTTCTGTACCAGACCACTTTCTATAGAGCTGGAAATCAAAGTCTGGCGATCGCATTCAAACAGGATAGAGATCTGTCTATATTGGTTATTATGCTGAATATAGGTAAAACTGACTCTTACAATCGAGAGATTGCTGATTCCCATTTTACCCATAGCCGTATCATGTACGTAAATTACCCGTTACCCGTACCCATTAAATTACCTTTTTAATTCGACAAGAAAAAATACACATTGAAACACGTTGAAAATTTTGACATGTGCGACATGTTGAAAATTTGGTTAGCCACCATGGTTAGGATCAGCCTAAATTTCTTCCTGATCAGCAAACTCGTTTTTTATATATTTCAAAAGCTTTCATTATCCATTTGGAAACTTCTTCAGATACTTCTGCGCTTCTGAATTTTTTATATGATTAGGGTACGGTTTGAGCTAAAACGGAGGTCTCTGTCTAACCGTGTACACCACACACTCTTGGCTTATCAAAGAGACACGCCGTGTAACCGAGCTGCCATAAATGTCGATGGCTCTTGCCTCAGTAGGAACAAATGTCGGAAGTAAAGTCTTTTGCAAAGAAAAGAAATAAGGCATTGCTCAGAACATTTTCTGGGTTATGTAAATAATAGTGAACATCCTTTAAGACCAGGTTATGATAATTTTCGAACTGACCTGGCTTTTGTTTACTTGTATATGTAGTTATGTGTGAAAGGGTATATTTAATTATCTTTTTGTAGTTAAAACATTATCATTTTGCCACCGCCAATATGTATCTATACATTCAAAGTAATATTATTGTGTATTAGTAATAAATATGTTCTATCTAAAACCAACTTTACTTTAATTTTTTGTAGATATCAGCAAAAATCAAATCAAAAACATCTTTCCTTTACTTTGAAACCATTCCGCTATCGCCTCCCACCTGTGACACTAACCTATACATTCCTAGTGTTTTAACGACAAAGCGCATCACTATACGTTATAAGAAACGAAGGGGCTACTCTAATAAACAAGAGATTTATTAGAAAGGGAGAATAAATGTATCAGTAGTCTGGTAGAAATGATTGTTGGTTGGGGTGATAAAGGGGTATTTTCCTAGACTGGTTAGGAAACGTCCCCTGTTGGTAATGTTGGTTACGAATGTCAATTAACAGAACAAGATAATTTGTTACTAGAATTAAAATATTTAAAACAATAGTAGGTTAATGTTATTAGGAATGACGTATCTTTAAAGTAAGTTTTGTTAACCGTATGTTTACTTTGAAGATAGAAGACAAATAAAATTGAGATACTTCAAACCCTGTTAATTATATTCAATTGATTGTTCTGCGTAAGCCCGAATATATAAAATATAACCAAGAATAATTTATAAGCCACGGATAACAATACATAATTGAAAGTGGATCGGAGTAACTTGAAAGCGTTATTCTTATTGAGATTCACTCTATATTTTACCTTTTATTTGTAAACTACAAAAATAAAAATTGAGGATTATAAAAACAAATATATTTTCCGATACTTTTAAACGATTGAATTGCTTTATATCAATTCAATACTTTTCCAAAACAGAAATCAAATACAAATCATAAAATGTACCTTTAAATCGCATAAAAATTAAAATCCTATTTACTCATATTGAATAACCGGATTAAAATCCTACTAATGATCGCCATGGTCGAAGTTCGACCGTAAATCATAGAATTTTTAAGCTTGAACCTTGTTGAAATTTGAATAATAATGATGACTAGCGATCTCCTGGTGGTCGAATTTCGACCATCATTCATTATTGATTTATTTCATTGGCTAGTATAACTTGAACTCCCATTGAATAGACTGACGTACCACGGCTAGTGATCGAAAAGGCTCGAGCCTTATAGCCCTAAATTTAAAGCTTTCGAGTCTTTTTTAGAGGTGGACTCATAAAATAGGAGTACTAAAAATTGTGCATTAAAACAGGGCTTACGCCTTTTTTTAGGCTAAGGCTTTCTTTAAAGCTAGAGCTTTTTTTTAACTAGAGCCTTTTTTTAAAGCTCGAGCCTTTTTTAAAGCTCGAGCCTTTTTTTATGGCTGGCATCGTAATTAGAGTTCTAGCTAGTCTTGGGTTTAGGTCAACATATATACTGCACGCGTGTAGATTAATATAGCAGTTTTAACGTATTTTTTAAACCTTTAACATATATTGTATAAAAATATTAGGTTCTATACATAAACTTTAAGTAATCCAAATTTCATATTCATGTGTTCGCGAAATTGCCTTAAAAATGCTTAACAACATTATAATTAATTTAATATAAACAATTTGTAGCAAAACAATAAGCGGCGGTAGCGTAATGGCCAAGGCGTCGGACTTGCGATCAAGTGGTTACGGGTTCGAACCCCACCGAGTGCACTACTGATGTGAACCCACTCCTAACACAAGCATTTAGCTTAGCTGGAGGGGTTAACAGGAATACTAGCAATGCAACAACAACAAGCAACTTTGTGCTATTATGGCTGTAATGCACACTTATTGTTTTTACAACCTCCCGTGTCTGTTTGATTGATTCTTTACATCCTCGAAGTATCGGAGGTGGAGGACGTGGCAGTAAGCAGGGGTACCTATTACAATGCCGAAAGTTCTTAATACCTACCTACCTTAAAATCCGAATACCGAACGTATGAAATACCTATACCCGATATACCGAAGCTCAATATGTCTAATTTCAAATAAGCGAAAGTTCTAAATCCCGAAAGTTCCAAATCCCGATAGTTCTAGTATGTATTTGAAATGAGTGCGTCCCATAACGTATAAATTCATTTGGTCTAATTTCATTTTATTTTCTTCACAAGATATAATCAACGTGAGATATACCAAACTGTTGATATAATTTCTTTACATATACCATTTATTTATTCTAAAACTTAATTAGCATAACGTTGTTTGATATACGTTTATGGAATCGAAAATCATTTGGTCTAACGTTTAATATGTATAAACACCCCGACTCAGAGTGCCCCGACTCGGATAGATTAGGTTAGAAGGCTAAGGCGGGAGCGTAGCGGAGCGGAGCTCCCGCGTTAGCCTTCGTGGTTATTTTCTTTTTAAACCACCCAGAAATAGGAGCACCGCGAATTTTGAGTGGTATGTCAAACGATTTTATATATAATGTATGTTCTGTCAAACGATGTTATATTTAATGTATGTTATGCTTATAAAAATTAGTTATTTTAAAATTATATCAATCGTTCATTCTATTAAATATTAGAGATTTTGTTGTTATATCATCTATTACTTACCCATTTGAAATTTATCTTTTATCGGGTTTTAAAACTTTCGGTCATATAAACGGTCAGTATTTTAATATTCGGCATTTTAGTATTAGGCGTTCCGATTATAGGTCTTATAAGATTCTGTATTTTGAATTTTCGGTATTTTAAACTTTCGGTATTTAGAACTTTCGATCATTTAAACATTCGGGATTTTAATATTCAGCCTTCCCTTCGTAGGGCTTATGAAATTCGGTATTTTCAAATTCGGCATTGTAATACGTACCCGTAAGCAGCGAGTAATACATCAATCTGCTACCTCGAACTGTAATTATTCCATTGTTTCTTATACATATTTATTATGAGTATATAGGTCATGTTGTTGACTTTATTTACTAAGTCGAGGCTTCGTTTTTTAGGATTTCGTACCTAAAGCTATTACTAAGACTCCACTGTCTGTCCGTCTGTCTGTCTGTCTGTCACCAGGCTGTATCTCATGATCCGTAAGAGGTAGACAGTTGAAATTTTCACAGAATGTGTATATCTGTTGCCGCTATAACAAGAAATAATAAAAATAAAAATAAATTAAAAATTAAAGGGGGCTACCCTACTAGAGACTTATTTTTTTTGGCTTATAGTATTAAATCTTGTACGATGGTGAGGAACCCTTCATGCGCGAGTC
The DNA here is from genome assembly GCA_963859945.1 of Euplagia quadripunctaria. Lineage (NCBI taxonomy): Eukaryota > Metazoa > Arthropoda > Insecta > Lepidoptera > Erebidae > Euplagia > Euplagia quadripunctaria. The sequence continues at coordinate 19,656,789 of OY982576.1, forward strand.
CGACTCGCACTTGGCCGATTTTTTTTAAACCCACTCCGCCTTTTCAAACACTCGTAAACCTGCATGTATTTTCACTACTATTGTCAAAAATACCATTGACATTTAGACATATACTTCATTTATCTTACAGAGTCGATGTGATTCGACTTAGAACATTAAAATAATGGAACATTAGAAACAGAATAGTACATGGAGAGAGCTGCGTCTGCTGCGAGCTCGCCTAGGCGACAGGCTCAATGAATCATAGACGTTATTACCGATGACACACGAGGGAGGCTCCATTTAAATAATTTGGGTATTTCATATGAGTGTTTCGATATTAATAAACATATCGTTCACAAAAAACATTATGGGGAGCACATATTAATCAACTAGCAGCGCCCCGCGGTTTCACCCGCGTAAATCTCGATCCCGTTAGAATATCGGGATAAAAAGTAGCCTATGCGTTAATCCAGGTCTCCAGCTATCTACATACCAAGTTTCATCGCAATCGGTTCAGTGGTTTTTGCATGAAAGAGTAACAAACATCCATCCATCCAAACTTCCACATTTATAATATTAGTAGGATAGTGGGATAATAAACGCAAAACAATGTATGAGTCAAGTCATTTCATCTATGCGTATTGGAAAACTAGTCTAGGATAAATAAAGCGATTTTGCTACTGTTCTTTATTGAGACGACATACAGCGTCTATCACTCTCGCCGTCATGTACCGTGCTCGCTTCGAAATTCTGGAACTGCAACTCAATATTTCTTGTGTGAAAATCCTAGAAAAGTGAGGCAACGTTTGGTTTATAACTTCGGATATCGTACATTTAATAGTGAATTACATCGTTAACAACTGTACCGTATACTGTACAGGCTATAGTCGCGTATGTTCTAAAAACATACTTTTTTTTTCTTTTTCATTTTTGTTTTTCAAAAAGATCTCTTTGACAATTTTTTATATAAGAAACATGTTGCAAGCATACGGCTCGCCTGATTGTAATCTCCTATAGTGCAAATGCACTCACCATCAGAAGCGCCTTATGCATATAATAATATGGCAACGGCCATTTAACACTTGCAAGTCCAGAACACTCGTCACTCGAGCTTTGCCAACCATATCCATCTCACCAACATTTAGCTCTAGTGGAATTAACTGACTGAGCTGCCGTCTTCTGGGGAGTAAGGTTTCTTCCCCAGACGGTCTTCTATCGCACAGAAATCTACTAATTCATTACTTTTTTTGGGTTCTATGATCTAGAGCAATGGTAATACCCTGGATGGTAGGTTCAGTTTCCGGTCGTGGTAACAAGTGGGCGCAGTTATATGACGCATGGTCGCGCCTTGCCGTCCACCGCGCCCCGACACCGATGTATAATGAATAGAAGAGTGGTTTTTACACTTAATTCACAATTTGTTTTTTTTATGTTATAGGGGGCAAAGGAGCAGACGGGTCACCTGATGGTAAGTGATTACCGCCATCCATGGGCACTTGCAACTCAAGAGTCACAAGTGCTTTGCCGGCCTTTAAGATGGTAGTAGGGGAAGAGGTGGGAGAGGAGGAGAGAGGGGGAGAGGGAAGGGTTAGGGCCTCCGGTAACCTCACTCACTCGGTGAAAAGCAATGTAACCATTGCTTCACTGCCGGTTTTCTGTGAGGCCGTGGTATCGCTTCGGTCGAGCCGGCCCATACGTGCCGAAGCATGGCTCTCACACGAGTAACCAATACCTCGAACAGGTCAGGGTCGCATACTTGTAACTCAAACTGCCTATTCCCAGGAAGTCCAAGCCCTCTGACTCCATTTTTTGTCACATCATCATCATCATTTCAGATTTCAGATTCAATCAGATCAGATTCAAGACCGGTTGGAAGTGACCTGGATCCACAGACGGCAAATACATATCACATACTTATATCACAGGCTCTAAAAAACTTTCGGAACACAAAGAATACACTTATGGAACCAAACACATTTTAAACTTACAGTTAAGTGTTTTTAAATTAATGAGTTTTAATTTAAAAACAGTCACTTTTACTAAGAAGTGACTTAAAAAAATGATGATAAGATACTTTAGAATACATCAAATTATTGCTAGTGTATCTGCAAACGGTTATACGTGCAACCCATAAACTTAGTATAATAGCGTAAGTGCAACTATGCACCTACCTATGCACCCCACGCAATATTAGAATTTAAAAGTAAATTCCATTTTCCACTGGTCACGACTTTGGGATGTCGTAGAAATGCAGTTTTAATTCAGCGGAGAGCACGGTCTATCTCTCCCCCTGTTCACCCCTACTTTTTACCTCTGACCTCCTCTACTTTTTTTCAAAAGACCTTTTTATAATTGAATATTTATACATAGCAATGCAAATTGACAATTAAACTGTCCCTTTTCTTCTCTCAATTACATTTTTTTACAGATATTTATTTAGGACAGAGTCATTATTGTTAACACCAAATATGGTCACAATCGATCAGTAAATTACTCCAAGGCCAAATTTCCCACTTTTACTTCCTTTCTCCTATATTTGCCATATTACTAGCTCGGCTTTTTATTTTGCATTTTTTTACATTACCGTGAATTATATTTTTGACGTACTTACATCACTACATAGTATAAAACAAAGTCGCTTCCTGCTGTCCGTCTGTCCCTATGTATGCTTAGATTTTTAAAACTACGCAACGGAATTTGATGCGATTTTTTTTTAATAGATAGAGTGGTTCAAGAGGAAGGTTTATGTGTATAATACATGCATAATATAGTAGAGAAACACTGATAACTTTAGAGGTTTCTAATGTGATGTCGTAAATAAACACATTTTTTTTGCGTTTACATTGCAAACGCTGGCTGAACCTTACTAGGTAGGTCAAAATAATGTACCACAGTATTGTACACCTTAAAAAGGTCTACAAAAAAATCTGCGAAGGTGTCTATCTCTTAGGGGTAACCCACAATAACCATTTTTTATCCTTTACTTTTCACGAGAAATAATGGCTTATTTACGAAGCGATTTTAAGCAATACAGCATTAATCCTTATCCAATTAAGTAAATAGTCCCTTAAATACATTGTGCATTTAATATAGATCAAAATGGCCTTTTACAGCATGTAATTTCAATGAATATTTTCGAAGATATTACAGATTTAAAATGCAGGCACATAGCGGTTGCGGCGGTGGTACCGGCCAGAGGACCGGACAATTTCCGATAAAGATTTCTTTTGCAATTACCATTAATAAATCGCAGGGTCAAACTTTCAATGTTGCAGGCTTAGATTTGAGCGTTGAGTAGTATATTTAGTATCATCATTGCACCCGTGCGAAGCCGGGGCGGGTCGCTAGTATATTATATATTTGACTTCTTAATTAATTTTTTAACTAAGGTCCTTAAGCTGAGAATAAATAGCTTAAGCTTAGTTACAGGATTAAACAAGTTACCAATTAGAGAAGTTTACGAAAGGAAGGTAATATTCGATAAGTGAACATCTAAGCTTACTCACAGCTAAATATAGAAATCTCTTACCACTTAGTTACAGCGTAAAGCCTGAAAGGATAACGTCATAATCTTCCGACTTGCCGGATTTGTGAGTCCAATAACATTCGCCTCGCAGAAGCGACTTTTTTTTTCGTTCTGGAAATAATGAACACTTGTTCGGGGACAATATCATGATAGTTGATTACGAACATTTGAAGATAGCCGACTTAAATCAATACGGAAGTCTTACGTTACTAAAGTGTCAAACAAATATACAGCATATTTTTGTAGTGAAAACTTCTTTAGGCACGGTGTGCACTTTACTATGGGGAAAAGGCACTGAACTCGCGTGATCGTCACGCTAAGATACATATATAGATCCACTAGAGCAGGCTAATCCAAACATTGATTTTTGTCAGCTCCTTATTAATTTTATTAACCTTTAAAAATATAATTAGTTCAATAAAAATTATAAGAAGTGTAAAATAGTGAAAACAAAAAACTAATTTGTCTGTGGAAGTGTTATCTTTACATTAATAAGCTTGTGAACTAAATACGTGGTGACAAAATTAACGACACGAAATATTCAGGGATACCGGAATCTTTATGTACTTTCTGTTAAATAATAGTAATGATGTGCCGGATCGTTAACAATGTATATCTGCGGATACGGATACGAATACGGATTATATTATTAGTGTCTAGATCCACGGATACGGATACGGACCTTCCACACGATAAAAAAGGGGCAGAAGTTATGGGTTTGCGTCACCGACATGCTAATGTGACACGTCGTTTTAAGTTTTCATTTCTGTCGGCAGTCCCATGACTGTCTATTTTTGTTTTTTTTTTATTTAAAGCAATTGAAAAGATTTTTTCAACAGTTTAAAGATTTGTTTAGCAAAAGTGTTTGTAGCTGTATGCACCTGCACCATTTTTCGAATTTCTGTAGGAAATAATTTTCTTACAAAATTCTCAATTCGATATAGTTTATTTTCTTCTATTTTCTTAAGTCTGGAATAAAGAAGATACAAATATAGCACGTTAATTACTAAGCATATGTCTCTCCATACCACTTTTACAATTAACGGTGTTCCGCCGTCGGAACCCAGCAGTTACTTGCTGCTTAATTACTTCGACCAAGTCGTGGATCCATCTAGTAGAGGTACTTTCTACGCTCCACCTTCCAGTCCGTGGTCACCACCCAAATATGTTTCTTCCAAAAGAGTGTTCGATTTTCCTCAGAATATTTCCCGCGCATTACAATTTTTGTTTGTAAGATTAAGAGCAATTTTAGTTCAATTGCCTTATTAGTTTCGTTTTCGTTATAATATACTTTTAAATTAAACTAAAATCTGGCAATATTGCGTGCATGCTATTAAAGAAGTTATGGAGATTTTCCAGTCTAGAGTGCTCTCATATATTAATTTTAAATAAATGAGCCCCTAAGATAGGAAAAACATTTTATAAAAAAAACTGTCAGTTGTAGGACTGCACGTCAGAAGTGAAAACACATACACACATATATATGGGTGAATATTCGTTCTTTTTAATCCTTAATTTTTCTACGTCATTTTTCTCCTGCAGAAATATATTTCATCGTTAGTAATTGTCCTAAAATACTATATTATTTCAATTAAGCACATGACGTAATGGCAAGTATTTGAATATTTACAGTTTATTTTAAGAGATTAGATATATATTTATAGATTTTTGTGTTGCTAAAAATGACCCTGAAGTAAAAAGAACGAAGAATCATCCATATACATATACGCACACGTCTACATGTCATCTGAGCGTGACGGTAACGCGAGTTCAGCGCTTTTTTCCCATACCGGAACTGCCAAACGTGCCTAAAGAAGTTTTCACTTCAAAAAGTGATGCCGTATACTAGTGACATCATCATAATTAAGTACCTACAGATTCCGGTATCCCTGGATATTGCGTGTCGTTAATTTTGTCACTACGTATTTACTTCACAAGTTTATTATAATAAAGATAACACTTCCACAGACAAATTAGTATATTGTTTTCACTTTTATTAAACTAATTATATTTGTAAAGATTAATTAATAAGGAGCTGACAAAACTCAATGTTTAGATTAGCGCCCTCTAGTGAATCTATATATGTATTATTAGCGTGACGGTAAGGAGTTCAATGCTTTTTCCCCATAGCAAAAGTGCACAAACGTGCCTAAAGAAGTTTTCACTTCTGAAATTTCATGACCTAGGTTCACAGTCTTCTTCCTTCTTACACCATTTTTAACACATTATTCCTTCCAGTAACGTTACCATATCGGTGTTTAACCCCCGCGGTGAATTGAAATTAAAACAAAACACGGTAGTAATTACCTCAGTTCGTTGTGACACTAACCGCAATAATTGTACAAGACCTTAAATATTAACCTTTATTCTAGTAGCATTAAAACCTTCAAATGCAAAACATTTTTTGTATATTATGTAAATTATACAAACTTCGCGTGGTAGGCATGAAATAGTTAAAGCTTTAGCTAATGAATGCTACTGGGTCAGGTCTTCTTTCAAATCGTAACTAATCTTACCAGTGGCGGATTTACCAGTAGGCTGAGTAGGCTGAAGCCTAGGGCGGCAGATTTTAGGGGCGACAAATTTGGGGCCTACATTATTTTTATGTCTTGTCCTGGGGTATCAAATTAGACAGACCGACAGGTAAGGGCGGCAAAATTTTAATAGCCTACTGGCGGCAAATGTGTAATTCCGCCGCTGAATCTTACTAATATTATAAACGTGAAAGTTTGTGAGGATGGATGGATGAATGAATGCATGGATGTTTGTTACTTTGTTACGTTTGTTCCCGTGGGATAGATTTCACCAAAATTTCGACGTAAACAAAGTCGCGGGTAACATCTAGTATTATAAATGCGAAAGTTTGGATGACCGTGTGGCTGAACGGATCTGGATGACATTTGGCACAGAGATAGAATAAAGTCTGGAATAGTACATGGTCTACTTTTTATCAAGGAAAAATATACGGTTCCTGTGGGATATTACCACGTGGACGAAGTCGCGGGCAACACCTACTTTAAAAAAAAAAAAAGAAGATAGAAAAATGAGAAAAGCTTGACTGGTTAAGCACCTCCCTATGGAAGACTGAGGTTGATCTGCATTATTCTATCACTAGGATAGCGATGAATTTCTTGTTATGAGGGGAACCGCCAGAGCTCAATGATAATTGGAGATTAAAGAAGGCGGTTGCAACACTTTATTTATAGATACTATTTAATTTTATAATTTTTACTTCACAGACTAGTACATGGACCAAATACAGCAATACTTGTTCAGTTGTTCTCACTCCTATCCTAAGTAGTAATATTAAAATGTAAGGTTTTTTGTTTGTTTTTTACGCTTTCAAGCTTTAACACTTTCACAACCGATCATTATGAACATAATCATAGATCATGATCAGAAAACAAACTCTCTTCCCGGTGGATATAAAAATAAAGCGCGCAGGCTGGTAAGCTAGTTTGTTAAAATATTGTCTACTGTTACTATATTACTTGTTTTGTTTTTAATAAAAATAATCCCACTAATATTATAAATGTGAAAGTTTGGATGGATGGACGGATGGATGTTTGTTACTCTTTCACGCAAAAACCACTGAACCGATTGCGATGAAACTTGGTAAGTAGTTAGCTGAAGACCTGGATTAACGCATAGGCTACTTTTTATCGGGATATTTCTACGGGATCGGGACCTACGGGGGTGAAACCGCGGGACGCTGCTAGTCAAATAATATTTCATTTGACAATTCAATTCAATTTCAAATACTTGACATTTCCAAAACACCAATCAATTTCGGATAATTAAGAGGATTAACCGGTACTGCGCTTTACCGGGAATCTAACTCATACGGTTAAAAGAGTTCCCATCCCGAAGTTCCGAGTACCGGCTAAGCCTTTTGTGGCGTCATTCACATAGTAAAATATTCTTCAGCGTCATCTAGCGGAGGTAAACCAAACTTCGTAGTAACCACTGATCCAGAATCGCGTAATGAAGATTCTCGTGTTCAATAGTACATGTATAAATTCCCAACAATAACAGTTAGGTCGCGCCATTCATGCCGTATTTTAAGAGTGAAATTCAAAAGTAAATGTCAAAGTATCCTACTAATATTATAAACGTGAAAGTTTGTGAAAATGTAATGTAATGTAAAACTACTGAACCGATTGCGATGAAACTTGGTATGTAGATAGCTGGAGACCTGGATTAACATATAGGATACTTTTTACCCTGATCGGGATCGGGACTTACACGGGTGAATTACAATTTTTCCTTGACATGGTAGGAAGCTGAGTAGGATTAATTAATTAATAAAAAATAGCTGTAATATAAAAAAAAAATAGACGCACTCATACTAAATAAAATATTTTTTTACATAAATATAACATGTTTTTTTGGTATCTCTAATATCTTCAAGTTATACATATCTTCTGTTATTATGTCTTCAAAATAAGCGATACGGTTTCTCGAATATTTATTTTAAACTAGCAGTTCCCGCGCGGCTTCGCTCGCTTGTTTATATTTATATATTTTGCGCGGAACCCTAATTCTTTTTCCAAAATAAAAGTACCCTAAGTTACTTCTTATAACACCAGCTATCTGAAAGTGAAGGTCCCGTGGAAATCGGTTCACCCGTTCCGAAGATTAGCCGGAACAAACGGACAGACAGACGGACACACAGACAGACAAAAAAATTCGTTGCAAATAACTGTATGAGCATAAAAAGCTATCATTTTGACATTACAAACAGACACTTAAATTTTATTTATTTGTATTGATGTATTGATGATATTGATGATGACATTTTCTACCGCTACACAGACTTCATCAGAACTACGCCTGGTGACTTCACCTTAACAGAAACTTAGCTAGTGTTATTATAATTTATGTTTATTTATTAACAAGGTTAAAATTTCATTACTTATTAGCAACACTATTAGATTGTAATACAGATAAAGGGCCGTAATTGTAATATACTAAGTAAAACAAAAAGCCTTTAACTGCCATAAATACAAAATAACACTCACGCGATTAGGCCGCCTGCATCACGAAACACCAATAAACTTGGCGAACAATACAATCGTAATGAGCATTTGGAATATATTACTTGATAATTGAGAACACACATGATTCGGTGTCACCTGTCTGCCAGGGAACGGTTTAATCGATGACGTGCACCGTGACGACGACGCGACGTCGCCGAATCGGGTTGATCGTGGTACAAGTATCAGATAGTTTGCTACGCACCTTTTTCGAGTCGTCAAAATACATTCAAAGCTTAAGCTCAATTTTTGAAGTGAAAACTTCTTTAGGCACGTTTGTGCACTTTTGCTACGGTAAAAAACCACTGAACTCGTAACCGTCACGCTAATAATACATATCGAGGGGCGAGGCGAATTGATCCAAGCGCCACATTGGACGATATTGGGTTATATACATCGTTGCAATTAGCGATTTTTTCTACGTCTTTTGGTCCGGGTTTCATGAAAATCTGACGACTTATTTGGCGTAACAATCTATTTTCCTTGATCTGTTACTGAATTTCCTTGTACTTGAATCGCTTTACCTTGAACAGAAACGTTGACCGACCGAAGGACGTTTTGACCTAACCGACATCTAAATCGCTACATAATACCTTTAAACTAATGAAATTTACCTAAATTTAAAGCCCTTTAGACATAGTTTCATTGACTTCCAGCTATAATGCAATGAAAGCAATACTTTGCAGACAGTGATTTTTTTCCAAAATATTTTACTTAAAATTGCTCTCCTGTAAACTTATCAAAATGGCGCTTGAGTCAATTCGCCTCAGACCTGTCGATATATAGATCCACTAGAGGGCGCTAATCTAAACATTGAGTTCTGTCAACTCCTTATTAATTAATGTCACCAACCTGTTAATGTGACGTTTTAAGTTCGTCGTTTCGTGTAAGTTTTCACTTCTGTCGGCAGTCCCATGACTGCCTATTTTTTTTAAATGAAATGATAATAATAACTGACTGATAATACGGATGCCGTCTGAAGTTTATATTGAGAATGAATTGACATGTACTTGAAGTGTTGAAATAAACATTATCAGGAAACAGTATAGCAACGGGATCTTAATACTTGAGCATTTATTACATAAATGTTTTACAAAATTCATTTTGATTAAGCAAAGATCACTGATGACTACAATCAGTTAAACTCCTTCGTGATATGATTAAAAGAGTTTCTACTAACTCAATAACAATACCTTGTGGAAGTTACCAACATTTTTACGAGCCATTACACGATCCCTAACTAGCTTTTAACTAATAAAATCAAAGAAATCTGTTCCCCTACGCCTTGAGACATTATTAATTATTAAAGTCTGATCTCAATATTTTACTATTACACCAGTCATCACACCTTGTCAATATCAGGCCCCTCTTTAAATAATAACGTAGAAAAATTCAACCTTAAAATAAGTGTATACGGTTCCTTTTGCTACATCTTCGAAGATATTCCCGCCCTATGTTTACTGAACCCTGTTAACCTTATAGGTAAGTTTAGAGCATTCGATACTATATTCGCTACTAGGTATATTAATATGTTATCTTATATCACATTCCTAAGTATTTTGGAAAAAAAGCTATTCATTAACCGTAAAGAAAACGAACAAATATGTACAAATTTTATTTCTCATCTAAAGGTTTGTATGCAGTAACTATGAACAGTTTCAAAAAGATAATAACAACAAAACAAACAATAGTCCCCGGCGCGGCGTTCCTGAACGCGCCCACAACAACAAACAACTCCACACAGATAACCAATTCACAACTTACCCGACGCGAACATTCGAAAATGGAACACGCCGCTACGTAACACTGACACCGCTCACGCACACGCTCGCTTCGCCCGGGGAAAATTCACGCACACAACCTAACCAACCAGAACGCTATGACCCCTGACCAGCAAGGATCGTAATGATAAGTACGAATAAAGCAACCCCGCAGTAGAGCTCAGCTGAAAATGGTCTTTGCGCGACAGAGACAGCAAAATAAAGTAGGAGCACACTCACACTGACGCAACAAGGTAGGTTTCCCGGGAGCCGGGCGTAGTACTAGAGACACATTGATCCACAGGCGGCAGCAGAACGTCTGGCAACATCGATTGTGCAGTTTCCTGCAACCGGCCGTTGCCATAGCTACCGCCCACCTCTGCACCCCGCCTGGCTAGGTTATTTAGAAACTTTTCTATTATACCGGTTTATTAGATTTTTATTTGTCTTATGTAATGAGTGTTTTTACATAATGCGTGCCGTTAAAGGTACGCTCTGTTTTGAGGGAGGTGGTATTTCCCGCCAGTTTTACTGCTATTGAATAAATGTTGGCGCGTAACTCTCCGAGTATAATGACATCATAATTTTTGTTTATGGTTTTGCCTACACAATAATTTTATTGTATATACCTGTCCTGCAACGTGTCGTATATCTTTCGTTTGGTTCTTGATACGTGTTTGGTATTTTGGTACACAACACTTTTACGTATTGCTTTTAATATTAAATCATGTTTACAAGGATTATGTTTTCAAATGATTAAGTACACTGCAAAAAGTGTAATATGCGTATACCCGCATTAATCCCGATAGACGACTAGACATGATGACATTTTATATTATTAAATATGGATCAGATATCTTGCTTCACGTACTTGAATATGGTTTACCAGGTTGATTGGCGTTAAAGTTATTGCTCCGCTCCTATGGGTCTTAAATTAATGCTGAAGAACCTTTAAAACCTTGTAATTATCTAATGTAAAAAGACTACCTGTGCAATTTGTGTACCTATATTTATTGATTTATCATAGTAGGTCACTGCATAATATTAATAACAAGGTACTGTCTCCGGCTACATCCGAATGAAAGACTGTTAAAACAGAGAACATCTTCAGAATGTATAACTGTGTTATTTTGTTACCTTTCTGTTGCTTTTCGCGGATCTACATAATACAAGTTATTTTATGTACTATACGCCCTTTGATCCCCAAGGTATCGATACACGCAACGTGGCCAAAACAATATCGCCGAATTCGGTTTACCGATTAATGACAAAATGAAACCATAAAATACATAAAAACATGTTAATAAACGTTCCTACCTGTGTTTAGTTTTCGCTCGATTTGTCGGAAAACGTGTGTTTTTTTACATCTGTTTATATTTACATTTAATTCTGGAAAGCATTATATCTGTCGAAGCCAGTATATGTAGTTACATAGAATGCTACAATAGTAATGTAGCCTATAAACAAACTTAACTACCTACTTTAATTATCATCAACTCTAGAAGACAAACGAGCGATTCTGAAAGAGATACTCGATCTGAGTCCCGGGCCTGAAACCCCAAGCAATCATTTAATAGCAACAGGAAGGGCTTACAGATGTTTATCTTAAATAGAACCTCGGTTGTTTGTATATTTACTCAGATAGATGAACTCTGAAGTGGAGGTACACGGATATATTGATTGACTAGACAACGTTAGTCCTAATTGTTTGGGAACATCCCTAAGGCGTCCATTAGTCGCTCATGCAAACGTCAATCATTACGAAAAGTCATGATTGACGGATGTTCGTTGGTGATTGATGAAATAATATCGATATTAAAATCTCATCATACAACCGTCAATCACTGCATTAGACGATAGGTTATTCGTCAATCACCGTTTTGATTGTGGCAAAACTGACAGCAAAACCTACTGTATAATGGGCGCCTAACAATGTAGTCACACAACAGTAGTTTTATTACAAGCTTTTATTTAACTTGCAATGTTTGTGTGTATGTATGTGTGTTCGGCACGAATCTTTTAAGCTAAATTACAACCACTGTACATATGTATCTTCGGTAACAATACAATAATATGGTACCATGGAGATGTTCTGCCATAGGAACTTCGTAACTAAACAAGATAAACCCATCAAGTATGGGATCATTTGTTCTGTCTTGGTGAGTACTGTGGTGCTACATGATGTCCAGGGTATGATGATGGAGTCAGATAGGAACCTTTGAACTAATCAAGTTTGGGCTCGATTGATTCGTTTTGAGAAGTATTTTTTTAAACATCAAATTAGTATAAAAGTTGTATAAAAGTTAGTTTGTATAAAAAACTTGTCTTAAAATATTTTTTTACAATTTATTTATTGTTCGTAAATAACTTCTACCTTATTAAATTAAATTTGAAATTTTGAAGAGTAGTATAATTAAAAAAAACGATTGAACAGGACAATGAGTTCTGTGCATCACGCGTCCTCACCTGCTGAATAGCGAGTATCTTACTTTATCTACTTTTATTTTGCCGAACAGGCCCCTCTCCTCTCCTCTCTTACTCACTCAGATTCCTCTCAACGTATGCTATATTTCTTTATTTCTTTTCCACACCAACACTAATTATTGATTTCTTCTATATCTTGTAATTTTATATTTTATATTTGTATATCAACTTTGTAACTCAATGTAAGCAATATTTTAATGGTGTACAATAAGTTTTATTTTATTCTATTCTTGTACATGTACAATGATGTTTTTGCTATTTTGTAATTGTAAAAATAACTAAACCACAGAAAAATAATAAAAATTAAGACAATAGGTAGCTTAACTTTTTTTTTTACTTTTGATATTGATAATAGTTGTGAAATTGATATTTTGATATAGACAACATCAGGCAATGCGGGGGGCGAGTAAAAGAATAATATATTAGGTTTCTCTGTAACTTAATAGTGCGTAAAAAATCTTAAATGTCAATGTAATTGGTGCTATTTACGGCGTGCGAAACGAAGCGTTCTCCGTCTGTCGTGTGGTTCAGGTGTCGCGAAAGTAATCGTATGTAAACTTAAAAAAACCTGTCTAGGTACACCTTGCCTATCCTAACATATCCATATATATAAAAATCAATGCGATTTTTCGTTGTAATTTTATAACTCAAGAACGGGCTCACCTAGCCAAACCAAATGTTTAGGCTTTGTTCGGACTATTTAGTAGATGGTTTATGTGAAGTTTGCACAAAAAAGAAAACTTAACGAGGGACTTACGCGGGTGAAACCGCGGGGCGCAGCTAGTTATAAATAAAATACTTCATTCTGGCTACCTGTCAGTTTATTTGTTATAACTAGATCAAATACTATTCTTTTTTTCTTTTTTCGGATATGGAAACTTGTTCTAAGAGAGATTTGGTACACGTGCGATCGAAGCCGCATGCATAGTAGTGCATAAGAAAAATCACAAAATTCTTCGGTAAACTATTGTATCTAAAACATTACATACCTGCCAAAATTGATTTATTGTATGTATGTAAAGACTTGATCGATTGGGCCGTATATTTCTAGAGTGGTGACCACGAACCAGAAAGCGCAGCGTAGGACGTCCAACAAGACGGATAGTCGACCTCGTGACGATCGCGGGTCATCGGTGGATGCAGGCCACTTTGAACCGTCATTTTCCATAGTCATTGAGAAAGCCCTATGTCCAACAGTGGACGTCCTAAGACTGAAATAATGATGATGATGATGAACGATTCTCACAAAATATACAACCGATCTCATTTCTCAAAAAAAAAACTAAGTAAAAACCTCTGTGTGTATATAACCTGCAGTGATTCTGCGCCACCCTCGACGAATGGATCAAAGCAATGGGCAGCTCAGCGGGTGACTGCTAATTTGTGAAGTTGCCACTTGAAATAATACCGAGGCTTCCCGGCGCCGGCGCTTGAATAAATTTTCCTTCGCTATTTTGGGCAATTCTTCTTAATTAGTAAGTACTTTTAATATTTAGGGAGACAACCGATTCAGATTTTTGTCTCTCTTATTCTATGGTATGCTCAAGTTTTACGAGCGTTATGTGTAGCCATAAAATAGTTGATTTAGCTTGAAAAAAAATGGATTTCTTTTTCTTGAGAAAATGCTTTGCCAGGTGTACAATTATTCTATATTACTGTATAATTATTATTGTTTCATTGTTTGGATCAATATATGTTCCTTAAAATACTACTTTAAATAAATGAATAAATAATACCATGGTTTTAACACATTTTTTTTTTTAACGTCTGGAACCCCCCACGGATCATCACCCCACCCGGGCTAAGCGGTAGGGTGGTATGTCGGACTCGAACCGACTAAAACCACACAGTGTTCCGTCACATTCCTTATTACCAGGGCCTCAGGTGTACCCTTACAAGGAAATCCCTGTGAACCCTGGCAGACTTGGCCGCCTGTTAAGCAACCGGCGACCCCGCTGTATGTTGTAGGGAATTTTATCCCCTGTCAGTAAGAGAGGCACGCGCGGAACACGGTGCCACCGTCTCGGGCCTGCTTCTGCTAAGGCGCCGGATAACCCTGTCCGTCGCCCATGGAGCGCTCATGGAGGCCGGAGATCGATGGTTTTAACCCTAATCAACACTTAATTGATTTAATTGAAACATTTCCCCAAACATGTTTCTTTACCTAAACTAGTTCTATCTAATGGTCAATGTTAAAACTAGTTTTAACTAATATTAAAATATGAATGTTAGTAAATTCAAGTTATAACTAGGAAATTTAAGTATTAACAAAGGCATCCTGTAAAACCTACCCTCTTGGTATGTAGATAGCTGGAGACCTGGATTAACGCATAGACTACTTTTATCCCGATATTCCCACGGGATAAAAAGTAGTCGGACTTACTGCTAGTATATTATAAAAATATCTTACGGAAACATTGCATCGAAACAAGAAGTTTATTCCAATGTTACAATTTTCTTTCAGCGACTTCAATAAAAAAGGAGGCTCAACTCCTTTTTATTTCGAGTGTTTGGTACGCGATCCCTTCGGCCTAACCGACCTTTTTGTTTTAATGATTAGGCTAAACTGTGGAGTTATTTTTGTCCTATTTTATAAAGATTCTTACGAATGATTTACTATAGAATCGATCGATTGAAGTAGTTACATGTGTACATATGTATATTCACTATACAAGTGTATTTGGTACAAACGATAGATAGAAATAAAAATTTACAGCTATAAAGCTGTAATTTTTTAATAGACGACCTCTGTGGTGCGGCGGTAGTGCATTCGACTGCCATGTCAGAGGTCACAGATTCGATTCTTTCTCAGTGCAAATATTTGTGCATGAATATGTCTGTTTGCATTGGTCTGGCTGTTTGTATGTATAATAGATATGTATTTATAAAAAAAAACTCAAGGCTCAAATAGTTTTCGAGAACGAGAGTGTCTCTTTGAACGGTAGTCATGCATACACTATTTGTTTTCTCTATCTCAAGGCCCATGCGAAGTGCGGCGGCTATACACATATAAATCGCGTTCATACATAAAGTTGATATTAACAGATGCGATTTTTAAATAAAGAAAATCTAAAAGTTTCGAGATACTTTGAAGTTTGGAGGCCGACTCGTCATACTTATCCGGCTAGACCGTTTTGCAAGGGAAGAAATGTAATACCATGTAAGGATTTAGTCACGATCATTCTCCAACTTCAAATCTAAGTTATATAATCAGAATAAATCAGTTAATAAAAGCACACAGCCGCCTAATGGCGAAAGATGTATAAAGAGTACGATGCCAGCCATATTGCCCTCCCTTAGAGCTTTGGTGAACTTACTGACAAACAGGAAAAAGAGCGCTAAACCTTACAGGACCGTAGCTGTACCATTTTGTCATTAATTTCAATTTGATAGAAGTTATAGGATGGACAAAAAGTGAATCTATAAAGGTTCCATTTTCCATTCTGAAACAAAGAACAAATGTTCGACGACGACTTCGAGTCCGAAGTCCGACAAGAAGTAATTAATTTGCATCACGAACGCCATGCTCAGATAAAATTTTCTTGTATTTCAAAGAGCAAATTTTCGTATCCTTTAATCCGTTAGGTATTAGTAATCGAAAGGCTTAGGAGGTAAAAAGCGGATGAATCCGGTATCCATTAGGCAGGCCAGACGGGCAGACACAAAAGAACTGTGAAAACGCCTGCCGGCTGCATTCAAATTTGTCGTGTTCCGCTTTGGATCATCAAGGTACTGCCACTGACAGTCTCAAAATTGCGCTCGAGCGGTTGTACACACTATATATTTGCACTTGCTTGCACTCCACATTACACACACACCCAAACACAACACCTACACACATACACACACACACACCTAAACTTACAGACATACACAAGGCATTAATAATTTGTTAGCCATATTATTAATAGGTTAGATACCTATTAAAATTATCAATTGTAATAAAGAAAAAAAAAAGTAAAATGTAATATAATTATAGAAGAGCGGGGCCTCCTGGCACAAGTTTTTCCATACTTAAAAGGAGGTCTCAGCAATTTTGATAAATGTGTAATAAGTTACTGAAATAAATATTTTCATATTTTCATATTTCATATTTTATTTAGCTTAGAATATGCGAACTTTGACTAACAAACGCATCAACTCAAACACCTAACTAAACTAAAGCTTGACCCTTATAGACCTCGAGGTCCTCAGAGGTCCACGATGATATATATTTTTAAGTTTCCCATCTATACAAGTGAAGTAGAATATTGAGTATTGATTCCTACCTCCTGATTGATGATTCACAAGCCAGACTGTCAAAGAGACTCAGGAAATTGTTTCAGGTTAATAAATAGTCCAAGTATAGACTTTGTAGTCAACATAAATTGAGGATCCTAACGGTTGTTGTTGGGAAGCTGTATATATACTAATCAGTGCGAGAATTTTCATAGCGCGATGCAGGATTAGTAGTTATTATGTGGTTCAGGTCGTCTTCGCTAGATGATGCTGATGTTTGTTTTTGCTGTATGTGGAAGTCACCACATAGTTATATATATATATACTTATGTCCTTAGTTGTAAAATCAAGATTTTCGTAAAGGATTAAGTCACACTCTCTCTCTAGTCTCCTAATAAACCGCAAGGACGAATGGTGGAACGTATGGATAGTTTTTCTAGTAGTAGTGAAAATGCAATATTGTCTGCCATTAGTTGACGGAACAAAAGGCGAAATCACAACACATCGGGCGGGTTAATACTGGTAGTGGATTTTTCTTATGTTCTAGTTTGAAATTTTAGAGTCTAGCGTGTAGCTTGAGTTTGTTTGCCAATTTAAGAATGTTCCAAAGAAACTGCATGTTTTTAAACAAAAATGTTACTCGGGGATCTTAAGAGACTTGCTCAATCATATCAGGTTGCTTAATACGTTGTAGTGTCACCGGTCAACGCTTTTTCTAATATCTTAACTTTAGAATCTTACTAAGAAGCCTATAAATTTTAAAATAGAGGCGGTATTCTAAGGATCTAAAAAGAGTGTCTTAAACATGCCAGGTCGAATGTGACTGTCTGCCTCAGTGTAATTGAAGTACAAGTTTTGTCTACGAAATTATTATTTAAATCACTTTTAATAAGTTTAAGATATTCTGAAAATAAGTAACCTGAAGGGCAAGTTAAGTTGAACACAGAATCGTAAAACGTGAAAATATGCTTTTCTAATAGTATTTGTTAAATTACAGCATTAAAAGTACGCAGTAAGTAAGTACGTTAAATTCAACTACTAAATCTTCTCTGCATGAATGTTTTTTGTTGTTTTATTATTGTTCTTCTTTATTTTATACAAAAACAGTCACATATTTACACATAAGGAAAATGGTATATACAAAGGCGAGCTTAACCCATAATTGAGTTCTCTTCCAACAAACCGTGAGAGTGAAGAGAGGATAGTAAAGATAATTGAGATAAAAATATGGAACTGAATACATACATAAGTAAAGTAACTATGTAGTCACTTTACTTATATATGTATTCATATATATATATATATATATATATGTATATACAGGTATTAGTCGTTTCCCGGGTACAGAAAAGACATAGGGTACTCCTTTCACCTAGAAAAAAGTACAGTTCTCGAGAATAGAAAAAAATTGGTTGCCTGTAAAGTCGGTATACGGGCGAAAGTTTTACGTGACAACGACTTTGAGTGGTAAAATAATTTTAATGTGAATATTCATTCGTATAGTAGGAAGAAGGATGAAATAATAGTAACAATTTAAAACATTTATTTATACAAAGAATTATATTTAAAACGCGTGCCTCTCACTCGCTCTCATTGTGAGCGCATAACGTGAGCGGAACGTAACGCAGTTTCTTGAAGTGTCACCCGGCAAACCAATTTATAAGACGTTGTCACGTCAAAAAAACCACCAGTCGTAAGACTGCACGTCAGAAGTGAAAACATAACTTACATATATGTTATACATATATGTAAGTTATATGCACGCACACACACACATACAGTGCTTTTCCCTTCAAAGAAGTTTTCCCTTCAAAAACTTTGAAGTATACCTTGAAGTTATTCTGAACTATATATATATATATATACATATATATGCTATGATGTATACTCTTATAAATAAACTTAAAAAAATAAGCGTAACGTATATAAATAGAAGTAACGGGCAAAGTCTGGTACTTGACTAAAAACTCTTTCATGTGCATTCTAACATTTTCCCCTTTCAACTCCAAACAAATACGGTCTTCTAAAAGAAAGCTACCTGCAGATAAATGAAATCTCCAAAAGGACAACATTTCATAAAGCCTATCTACTAAATGAATAATCGAAACCTTACAATTTAAAATCTCCCCTTTCGAAGGGGCGGTTATCAAAAAGTCTCGGTGAGGCGCAGTCTGAGTAATGGTTAGTTTTATAGGTATGTCGGGTCGTCTGGCGTGCAGTTTCGATCTGTTTCGGTCTGGTGCGGTAATAGTGCAGCTTTTATATCGGTTCAGACTGCATGACGTCACCACTACCTCAATACCAAACCAATTGTGTTTGTCCCACTACAAAGAATTTTACTCTGATACAAAACTATTAGTAGTTTTTCCGGTTTTCACACAGTGCCTTACGCATTTTGTAAATATTTGATTGTAATACACTTTTGCCTATCTTTTCGGGGATATATCGCTGTAAGTGATATATGTATAAAGAACACTGATTGTCTATATTATTATCTCTATCTTAGCTCGCGTTGTTCCTGTCACCTGTCATATAAAAGCAACAGTGCTAATGGATCCAATTCACTGGTTGAATCAAAAGTGCTGTCGAGTTTTTATATTCGAAAGTTATTAATAACAGGAATCGCTCTAAAGGATTAGCATAAACGCTCTTCCGTAAGATAGAGGACCTGTCCCACCTATCCAATTTGATCAGAAATCTGCTGTACAAAAGATCGGACTGCAACAGCATGGTACAATGGTGGTCTATTGGTGTGTAGGAATGCAAGAAGTCTATTTGGAAGACGATAGGAATAAACACATGTAAGTGACGCGTAGATATTTCCAGTAGAATAAACATTTAGTGACCGCTAACTACGTTGGCAATTTGGTTGCGTAAAAAAACCAGACGCCCAAATTTTTGAAGAATTTTAATTTTATATACCCCCAGGATACCTCTGTTCTTGCCTTTCATGCATATAAAATCCATTAAAACATTTTGAAAGCATGTGGATGTTGGTTTCCAAACTACTCGTGTAATGCAATTTTCATTCAAAGTGTTTCCTGTCTGCCACTGTAATTGCTTTGAAAATCCCTCCCTTGTATATTTATAAGCGTTTGTTAGAAGTTCTTTATACCTTGTACACAGTGCCTTTATATACTAACAGTTTTCTTGTTCTTGTAGGGATTTTTGGGAAAAAATAAATTTTAGTTGATAATTTTTAACGCCGCCTATTCGCCTATGCTCGCCTAGTTAAAGCATTACTCTTGAAATAGAATATGGTTGAACTTACACATTTCTGTACAAAATATAATCTCCTATGAATTATAATTAGTAATATCTGAGAATATAGACGACTAGTAATGTCTAGCAGTATTACTACCACTACTAGGCAAGATTATGATTATATTTTTATTTTTACATATTTCAGGCAACGACGGTCAGCACTGTTGCCAATGTGTCATGTCGTCTCATCGATTTCCGTTTTTTTGTACTTTATGTGATCAGAACTTTAGCCTGTTAAGCATAATTGTTTTATTTTGTTTGCAAACGTCTACAAAAATGAACCCTAATTTATAGAGAAATAAAAATCAGTTTTCATTTTCTGTTTTTACGCCCATTTGCAACGAATACAGAACTCGGACTGAACTGCGACAACGCGCGTTCAGCGCCCGCGAAACGCTTGCTATCGTTTACGCTTCCTATGTATATGCCCTGTTACATAAGTTTGCGCTATGATTGCGTTTTGTCCTGGTTCGATTTTAGGGAGAAAATACTTAATAGCGATAATTATGAAATCTGAAAAAAATAGCTAAAAGTCATATTTCAAGATTTGCAAAGAAAAAAACAGGCATTTAGGTTAATCAGATTCGTCAATCTCTCTGTTGAATCTCTGACTCCCAGCTTCAGCCAGCCAGCCAGTTCTCAGCCGCTACCACTCTGCCCACACTTTGCGCCCCCTATCGTGTCGTAACCCAAAAAGAGTTTTTTTTTATGGTATAGGGGGCAAACGAGCAGACGGGTCACCTGATGGTAAATGACTACCGCCACCCATGGGCACCTGCAACTCGAGAGACAAGTGCGTTGCCGCCCTTTAAGGTGGGAGTACGAGAAGAGGGGGGGAGGGGGGAAGAGGGCGGAGAGGAGAAGGACGGGAATAGGGAGAGGGAAGGGTTAGGGCCACCGGTAACCTCACTCATGCGGGGAAATGCAATGCAAGCATTGCTTCACGGCCGGTTTTCTGTGAGGCCGTGGTAACGAGCGGAGTCGAGCCGGCCCATACGTGCCGAAGCATGGCTCTCCCACAAAAAATTGAAAAGATTTTGGGTTTTCCTAGCCTGGTCCAGCTTGACCTTTACTATGTCACTTTCAAGAAACCTTTTACGAAGACACGTCATAACACTGAATTTAAATCTATTATAATTGGCTACTTGACAGTTTCCGGGAAAATGTTTTAAAATTTACATAGGGTTATTTTATACCTCTTACAATCATCTTTATTTCAAAAAGATGTTATTAAATAGAAAAATAAAATAATTTTTATTCATTACATTGAAATTCGCGCGAAAACAGCTGGTCACGTGACATGTTTCAGCTGTGACGTCACATTTCAATAAACAAACAAAGTTAACTACGATGCTCTAACTCTTATGCGTGTTTTGAGTGGAAAGTTTACAGCTTTTTACTGGAATTGTGAACAATGACAAGCTACAAGATGTGTGCCGTGCCCATGTGTAAAAGTACAACAATTAAATGTCCTGACAAATTGTTTATTCACGTTCCTAAATGTCCTAAGCGTCGAAAGCATTGGTCACTGCACGCCAAGACCCGGAGTTTACATCTGATAAATCTGTGATATTCTATTGTGAAGACCGTTTTGATGTAAGTGTTTGGAAGAACCTCTGATATCCGGAAAATAAATTAAACCTAGGCTAACATTTTGTACCTAAATCATTCCCATAAAAATAAAATTAATATATTTGTGTCACTTTACTATAAATGAGTCGACTTTTCGCAGATTTCCACTATCAGCTTTCGTAAAGCCTGACTCCATTTCGTGACACCTCTTACAAGCACAAATCGAAATATTTTAGTGTTTATTTTCTGGAAATCGCGAATGACAGAACACACGATGCTTTGTTTTATAAAATGTGACGTCACATGATGTTCAATCATGGCCGCTCGCGTTTCGGTTTTTGTAAGCCACAGATATAAAATCTCAAATTTATTTTGCAAAAATAAAATATTTACAATTTATTTTAATGCAAAAAAAAAATATTGTGTAATTATTGTTTACGTATAAGCTATCATAATCAACACATATTTTATCGTTACAACTATCAACTAGCCAATTATAACAATAAGAAGAATTTAAATAATTCACATATTATTTAGTAGTAACTAGTTTCACGTAATTTTTAAAGTTGTAAGACATATTGTTTAAAAATGTTAGCTTTCTGCACTTCTTCTATTATATAAACTAAATATTTCAAAATTCACGTTACTACGTTCGCAAAATTTTCTTAAGAAGGGGTACAAAGAATTCTCTTCAAGTATTAATAAAATGATAATGAAGTAAAATAAAAGAAAAAGCTAATTTCTAATATATTGTGTAAAAGGGCTCTTAGCTTAGTTTAAATGTCGTTAGTGGAATACTTCTGTTTATGTTAGTGAACCTCACGCTGGTTGCATTTTCTTTATTGACTCACAACTACTTTAATGCAGAATCCTGCAGTTTCTTGTTAGGCCTTTCAGTTAATTGAGAAAACTAAAAAGGAATATTCCTGGGCAGGCAGGCAGTAATATACTGCTGTCACGAAATTGGCCACAAATAAAATTAATTTTTTTTACATTTTATTGTTCAAGATACAATACTTATTCAAATTTTTTTAGCTATTGTTTTTGTGTATTTCGCAATATCATCGTTAGTAAACCCAATTTTAGTGGTTTTTTAATTGGATACACAAATTAGTATACAACAAGTTACCACTACTTAAGTATACAATACCCAATACTTAAGTATACAACAAGTACTAACCATAGGAACGAAAGCGAGTATTTGATTAAACTAGCGTGTGTAGTGACCACCGCAACAATCAGATGTCAGTACGTAAATATATAATAATGAGCAATCAACTGCATTATTTGGATACATATGGCCAAGTAAAGGTTATGGTAAAAAAAAAATATAATTATTAGATCCAGGTATGAAACTTCTGGGTACCAAGCCAAGAATTCCATGAAATGGTTATATCAGAGCCGAAACAAACGAAAAAATAACAAGTGAAAATGCAGAGAAAGACGCTGGATACGACTGACGAAAGAACCAAACCTGTGGAGATAAGCGAGATACATCGCGACCGACTTACCTAGCGTGACCAACACTCAAACAGTTATTCTATACCAAGTCAGTGGCAAACAGGCATATCACCCGCATGATGGTAAGCGGTTACCGCAGCCTATGGACGCTTGCGAGTCTCTTGGGTGCGCGTTGCTTACCCTTTAAACATCTATACAGTCTTTTCTTGAAGAACCCCATACAGTCCCTCGGGAGGGAGCTCATTCCACAACCGGAGCGTTCGCAGGAACAATTCCTTATGGAATTTTATCGTGCACCACCATTAAGGTTAAAAGTGGTGAGCATGAACGCCCTGCTGGCATTCGGTTCGGTAGTAGGTTACGGTCGTGGGCATCATGCCCAACAGTTTCCGGTACCGAACAGTTACGGGAAACGTAAGACATATGAATGTTAAGAAAGAAGTGTTTTAATCATAATAGTGCCACATGAAGGCTATCAGAGCTAAGGGACAAAACTCATGAGCGATTTTGAAATTTTAAGCCTCAGGAGAGATTTAGCCTCCTTGTACGTATTCTACCGCTTGTATAATGATACAAGCCTTCTTAAAACCCTTGTACACATTGAATTGAGAGCAGCGTCCTTTTGTTTAAAATATATTAAGTTTATGGTTTAAAAGAAGCCTGTATTCATCTTGGTGTAATGTTTAGTCAGAAAGCTCCCTGTGAGTAAATTTCTGTAAGTATTCCTTGCTGGTTATAAAATAAGTTTGTTAGCAAAGAAAAAATATGATCGTTCTGCGTAAAGATTCACTAGTTCTAACAAATTGTACAGTTGAGCTTCTTTTCTGGATGCAATTTAATACCATCACTTGATGAAATTTTAAACAGCAAGGGATGAAAAGTTGTTCTCATCCGAAGCTTATCTATCTTGAATGAAACTGGATATCTTGTAAATACTTAGTCACAGTCAGCATTTCTGCACAGAACTGGTAACTATCCTATTTTCTAGCGATGTTGAATAATAGAAATTTTACGCAGACTCTTTGTAATATTCTACTCATTACAAAATTTATATTGTCTAGACACGACAAAACCGAGAACTCTTAAATACCATTTTTTTGTGGTTTAATTATTTAAACTGGTTTAGACGAAATTCGTATGATAGTTTCTCCATATATGTATGAATTTATTATATGACAGATTTTATTATTCACTGAGCTAATAACGACGTTTTTACAGCTGACCAAATGCAACATTTTCTATTCTACGCTATGAAAATTTCAAAACGAACCTAATATGTGAAATGACACTTTTTTGTGATAAGACACTTTTTTTGCCGGGTGGCGATTTATTGATTTTTTCCGTCAACAATGGTACTTCAGCCATTTTACACAAAACCTAAATTAATTATACACCTAAACTTTCCTCATGAATCACTCCGTCTATTGGTGAAAACGGTATGAAAATCCGTTTGGTGGGTATTGAGTTTATCGCGAACAGACAGACAGACGTGGCGGTGGACTTTGTTTTATAATATAAAAAAAATATATATTTTAGATGAATAAAAATAACCTATACCTTTGTATCAATGTATTACGGAAAGGAAAAGATCATGATTTAAGGTAATACTCAGGTCGTAACCAGCAAATATTATTTTTAAACTGTAATTTTTTTTTTTTAAACATATTTAAAGCTCAAACAAATACATTGTCCACGAGATGGTAAGTGTTTACCAGTGGCTATAGATACTCACATTACATTTAGTCCTTCTACCTACGGAGTTCTGGTTCCTTTACTCAACAGCGGAAAAACCAGCGTTACACCGATGAACGAAAATAAGATAACAGTACAGAGTACCCGTTACAGTGCATACGTAACATCCTCTGATCTTACTTTGTAAAAAAGTAATTATCATAAACAAAGTCTGAGATCGTTATGTTTATAAACTGACCAAAATCCAGTACCTTGTAATTGTACAATCAATCTTGGGAAATAACACACCAGCAGTTCACTTTCTCCTAAGGAGATACTAGTCATCAGATATTTCGCTAACATGTTCAATTTAGATCATTTTATTTTTTCATGTTTAATTATTTACTACTAGCAAACCGCCCCGACTTCGCACGGGTAGCAAAGCATATATTGATTTTTTCCGACCTCTTCAACAATCATCGTCATATTTCAGTCATTTTACACAAAACCTTAATGAATTAGATACCTAAACTTTCATATGAAAATCCGTTCGGTAGATAGTTATTGAGTTTATCGCGTACAGATAGACAGACGCGGCGGGGGACTTTGTTTTATAATATGCAGTGATGTATCGTTCCGGGCTTCTTTCAGAAGTGCATCACGTCACACCCATCCTAGAAAAAAGCAATGAATGCGTGTTAATTAAAACTTCATCAATATTAGGCCATATTGTAGCGTAAGTTAAACAAAATATAGGCCTTATTGTGCGTGTGCTGGGAATACTTTTACCTCTTAAACCACTAGATTGACTTTTAGTTGTATGTACGGGTTCACCTAACTGGTTCTTAATTATATTTAGAGCCGGCAGGTAGTGCAAGTGTTGAGATAGAGATTATTTTTTATTTCCCGTCTAAACCGAGAACTTAGTGACACCAAAAAATACCATAATAATTTTACATTGATTCTTTTCGCTAAATGGTATTTAGTCATTTAAAAATTAATCAAATATTGAAGCTTATCAATGCAGGATTTAAATTAATTCAACCAACGTAGCAGAACAAAGATTTCCAAGTATATTGTTATAAGTGTGTTACTTATAACAATATACTTGAAAATATTTACATCTGCTTTACAAATTTGACTACAAAAGCCAAATTGCAAACAACACGCTGTGGTCACAACCGGAAGCTATTACTGTAGGATTCATGGCTAACTATGGACAGGTTTTTATAATCAACTTGCAGGTTGCTTCCGGTAGCCGGCGCTCCGAGAGAAACCCTTAACTATGTTACATAATTAGTGAACGCCCGGTCGGAGGCAGGTATATACCCGAAGCAGAGACTATAGAGATTGTCCACCCTAACCCCATGGAGTAATTGAGCCTTTTTGAGTAGACCAGACAAAAATAAATAGAAAAAAAAATTGTCAGTCGTAGGACTGTACGTCAGAAGTGAAAACACCTACACACATATAACGCACACACATTCATCCCACGGTCGGACGGTCATGCGAGTTCACTGCTTTTTCCCCATACCAAAAGTGCCGAACGTGCCTAAGTTTTCACGTAAAAAAATATCACAGCTGTTATATTACAATGGCAATACATAGGTACGAGTATGTAGACAGAGATACAAGAAACTGCAAAATACAAAAGGAGTAAAACTTATCAGTCGTATCAGAAACGTGTACTAGGAGGCAATAAATCTTAATAGGTATAGCAACACGTGCATTGCCTGCAAAACGAATATATCGAGCGTCGCAACGCGTGAGTAACTAGTCTCCCTGGGTTTGTTTTCTTCGGGAAGTCCGATAATTTGGCTGCACTGCCCGTACAACAAATACGCCGCAACGGTCAGTGGAACTCGACAGTGTTGAAAGCAGCGTTGTCCATTACCGCTTTTATGTACACAACTATTCCCTTATTTTATAAACACTTAGCTATGTATGCTTTAGTTTGCGTTTGCACCTATAGTATTAGCAGTAATTGGAATTTGTGTAGTTCGGAGGGGTGTCTCGACACCTCCTTACATTGGCGTGCCAGACCTACCCCAAGGCAAAGCGCGTTGCCCTCGCTCCCACTATGCAGGCGGTGCATTATGACAACAAAGGATATGTGAAAGTTCACGTAGGCGACTGTTGGTTTCCACTGAACATGTTACATATTGACGAGGTAATTACACGTATTCATGTGGTGATTGTTTACAGTAAATTTTGCAGAAATTGTGTATGCATTCAGTTATCGCTAAAATTTTGTTAATACGTGACATATTACTATCTTTTCCTTCATGAAACTGACTGCACGGATAACATAGTAGTCTAAGAAAGTTGAAGTCGTACAATATACAATGGGAGAGCCATGCTTTGGCAAGTATGGGCCGGCTCGACCGGAATGATACCATGGCTCACAGAGAACTGGCAGTGAAGCAATGTTGCATTATTTTTCGCCGAGTGAGTGACGTTACCTAACCCTTCCCTCTCCCCCCCAGTTCCCCCTCTCCCTCCCTCACTCCCTCTTCCTCTACTCCGACCTTAAAGGCCAGCAACGCCCTTGTGACTATGAGTTGCAGGTGCCCATGGATGGTGGTAGTCGCTTATCATCAGGTCACCTGTCTGCGCGTTTGCCCCCTAACCCATAAAAAAAAATATGTTGGAACTAAATTAGTAGGTAGTGACCAAGTTTTGCTTTTATTAGAACTCGGCCTTGGCCCCACGGATCTTATACAAGTCCTATTTATACAAAACTTCTCTGATGTTTTAGAATATTGTATTCTGAGATTTCGAATTTAGAGTGCTCGGATTCCTCGGCAACAGCCAGTTCGAGCTACAGGCATGCGAACATGACCTTATCGAGCTATAGCTTACACTCCCCAGTGCATCCATATGAGCAACATCCTTTTCCGACTATTGCCTTTCTTGCCTACCTTTCCTTTTCAATATACTTTCAATTTTTCCATCTTTATTTGCCAAAGTGCCCGTTTGCCCCCTACTACATGAGTGGGACGAAATGATAGTCGGCAAAATGTAATTGTATATAATTATAATACACCTCTGTCTACCCCTTCAGGGATACAGGTGAAAGTGTATGTATTTCAATACTGTAGGTAATATTATTTTTTAATTGCTAGCACCGTGCGTTACTTAATAAAATAAAAATATGTTTATTTCCACCACAAACAACACAGTGTTCAATGATAATAAATACTTCATTACTAGTATTCTTGTTAACCCCTCCAGTTAAGCTAAATGCTTGTGTAAGGAGTGGTTCACGTCGATAGTGCACTAGGTGGGGTTCGAACCTGCAACTACTTGATCGCAAGTCCGACGCCTCAGCCATTACGCTACCGCCGCTAATAAAAATAATTATTTTTTAATTAATAGCAGAACAGCATTTAATGAGTACCTAAACGGTTGTTTGAAATAAAAAAACAACCGCATGTTACTGTAATATTATGTGGATTTGAGATTTGTGACACAAGGCACCATAATGGCACGAAAATATTCGTTTACAATTAACCGCAGTATATTATTACTCATTATAAATGTTTGAATTTCTAGGAGATACAAATAAATTATAACTTTGTGTTTGGCAAACCATACTTTTAAGGGTGTCAGAAGACAAATATGAATCACGATGCACTTCAATATTTTAATTGCTCCCAAATTACAATGCTTTTCTTCCTTCGCTTCCTTAACCGAATGCCACCAAATCGATCAATATCTGTTTCTACCCACGCCACTCTGGGTTGCCAGTTTTTTAATATGAATTGAATGATAGTATTGTCTTTCCCGGGACATAACATTAAAATTGTTTTATACAAAATAATTCCCTACATCGTTCTTAACAATCCCATTGTATTTGGCTATTGTAGTTATGGCTTCAGTAACTAGGCCAATATATAACTGGTTTATTTGTTATTAACCTAAATGGTTTTTATTTTTATTTCAATCTGTTTACTAGTGTAGTTTTTAGGGTTCCGGAACCGACGGGTATCTAAAACCCTATTACTAAGCCTCCGCTGTCCGTCCGTCCATCTGTCAGCGGGCTGTATCTCATGATTCGTAATAGGTAGAGTAGTTGTAATAGTTGAAATTTTCATGAAATGTGTATTTCTGTTGCCGCTATAACAACAAATAATAAAAATAAATTAAAGGGGGCTCCCCTACTAGAAACGTGGCATTTTGGCCTTTTTGCTCGATCTTAATATTTTGTTTGACGATGGTACGGAACCGTTCGTGTGTGAGTTTGACTAGCCTTGGCCGATTTTATTTTGAATCCATTTTCCATACACAAAGGTTTCAACAGATTTACGTTTAGAAATTCTATGCCAAACTAACAAGCAAACTTTTATTATTTTTTTAAATATGCTATAACTGGCCTATGTTTAAAAAATCTCTTTGTGAAAGAAGCACTCACTGACACTCACACATGTTACATATATTAATTACTTTTAAAGAACTTTGAAAATGTTAAAGTAAATAATGTGAACATATTTTTAATGTTATGTAATAATTAATATTCATATATTAAATCATCCTAAAGATCGCCTCGTGGTCGATTTTCAACCAGACGTTATTAGGTTTTGAATGTTTTATTTTATATCAAGGACCAGTATACCTTGAGTTGTCATTGTGTAGACATTCCGTACCATGACAGGTCAGCATTTATACTGGAAACTTGTAGCTTTTTACTAGTTTTCACATTTTTGTTTAATTTATGTTGATTACTAATTTTAGCTTTCTGCCCTTCTGTAGAAGAAGTGCAGAAAGCTATAAACCACAAGTATTTCAAATATGGCATTCCCCCGCGATATTGGCTTAAAGAGGGGTACAAAGAATTCCCTTCATATATTAATATAATGTTAATCTATACTAATATTATGAATCTTAGGAACTACTAGTTCGAATTGTTTATTTTTTTTTAACGATTACTAATAACGTGGGGCACACATAACTAGTAATCTCGTTAACCCCTCCAGCTAACCTTAACGCTTGTGTTAGGAATGGGTTGACGACGGTAGTGCACTGCGTGGGGTACGAACCCGCAACCACTTGATCGCAAGTCCGACGCCTTAGCCATTACGCTACCACCGCTTTATTTATTATTTTAGTGTTGGATATTTCATACATATCCATTTATCGAGAAAGGCTATAGGTTATATAATATCACGCTATGACCAATAGGAGAGGAGCAGTGACTATAAACGCAGATGACTGCGGGGACGGCTAGTGATTTTATAAAATTTGAAACGTATGTAGTGAAAAGGGTGATTTATATGTTAGTAGGCACAATATTTAACTAAATTCTTCGGATCTGCGGAAAATACGTAGTTAGGTACATATTCCTAGAAATGTAATAAACAGAGATCAATATTATTGTGACGATTTAATCAATGAGCTTTTGAAAGGATGCGCCTAATGCCATTGCTGGCCATTAATTATCATTACCTTTATTTAAAAACTAGCACCGCCCCGCGGTTTCACCCGCATAAGTCCCGATCCCGTGAGAATATCTGGATAAAAAGTAGCCTATATGTTAATCCAGTTCTTTAGCTATCTACATACCAAATTTCATCGCAATCGGTTCATTAGTTTTTGCGTGAAAGAGTAACAAACATCCATACGTACATACATACATACATCCTCACAAACTTTCACGTTTATAATATTAGTAGGATATATTTTTTTAATTTTCGCTGTCACTAAATCTCGTCAATATATTTCTCGAGAATATGGTTCTTAACTCTTTTATCTTTTCCTATGTATACATCACAGAACAGAAAGGTATACGCTTTCTGTTCTGTGGTATACATGTATACATACTTTTTTGGTATAATAATCATAATTATTTAATTAAATTACACCAAAATTAAAAAAAAAAAAAGTTATACTGGCCAATGGGCCAGTATAACTTGAACTATCATTGTATAAACTTACGTATCATGACAGGTCAGCACATTTCTGAACAACTTACTAGTATTATAACTTTTCGTGTCAATTTTGTTATTTTTTATGCAGCCCTTTGCAGAAAAATCGGTACCTTCCATCAACATCCTTAATTTTAAATATCATGTCAGACCTCTCTCGTACGAAATATTAAGTTTATCGATCAATCTTCAAGTTCAATTTTTCAGTTCCAAAATAAGATTTCTATATTGAAAATCTCGAATTTTCTTAAAATTTTAGTTCTTTACGTTGTTTCTACTATACGACCCTAAAATATGACTGTCTGATTAATATCAGACAGTCATATTTATGTATATCTAATCTAAATATATACCTATATATATTTTTGTACATATAAATGTGTTATATAGTCCCTTGCAATCATGATGCAATAAAAATAAAATATACCTATTATAGATACATCCAGACGCAGAATCAATGATCATGTTCCTCACACAATTATTTGTCCTGGGTCAGGATCACCAACCACTAGACCTATGGTAACAAACAACCAGGGTGACTTTCAGATTTTTTCGATTTTAGATTAAAAACAGTATACCGACCTACCTAAAATGACAAAAAAATTAAAGCCCTTTGATAGTAGGTACATACCTAGTTTTATTAAGTTGCTTATTATTTCCAAGAATCTCTACACGAACTAGTACAAGGACCTAAAAATACCTCTATCTACTGCTTGCCTAGTATCAATGGCAGTTACAGTTACCAGGTAAATATAGGTGTAGGAGGAGCGGCGGGCGGCGGTAGTCATGGCGACCGCCGGATGCGCCCGCTATCGCACGCCAGCTTGCAACCCTGGGCATTGGGGTGGCCAAGCGCTTGGATCGGATTTATTGAAGAATTGGGATTATACATTCTGAACAAAATATTTTTAATAATTGATGTAGAATATAGATTATGTAGAAACGTGGGTATTTTTAAATTCTACTAATCAATATCCGATAAAACCCAATATAAACATAGACAGAGGATTTAAGGATTGTTAATTATTTATTAAGTGAAATTACCTTGTTTTTCGCTCTAGTGGCACATTTTTTAATTGATAAATGATATTTATAACTTTAGAATAAGAGACTGTGTTAATTTTATTATTTTCATTGTATTACATTACTGGTAAAAAAATCGCTTCGGTATAACCTCGCTTTATTTCTGGCCTAGTGGTTAGTGTTCCTGACTGCTGAGCGAGAGGTCGTGGGTTCGATTCCCACCCATTGTGTGTTGAGTATGGTCATTTGTTCTTTGTCTGGGTGTAATTTATCTATAATATGTATGTATTTAGAAATATTTAAGTATGTTTATCAGTAGTCTGGTTACTTATTATAGATAGATAGATAAAATCTTTATTTTACAAAACATACAGAATGATACTAAACTGTATATAGATATTCTTACAAACTAAAAGTAGAGACCTTGTGCAATTGGCGGCCTTATCGCGCTTTCCGATCTCTTCCAAGCAACCATTGGATGGAACAAGAGTTTATGTATGGCAAGTGCAGTAGCAGTGTGTAATTGACTAAAAATATTATCTAAGTCATAATTATATATACACATATATTATTACTAATATTATTCCAACATATGACAAATACCGTTCCTAGCCTCGCTTTAAAATGGTCTCCTTAGTGCGGATAGATATCATTCACTATCTATGCGGTGTGGGGATACGATCCTGCAACCTTCCCTCTTTCTCCCACTCATTGTACGTACGTAAGTACGTCCTTTTTGTTCATAGCCCGCTGCGTCTGCCGCAATGGCACATGCTTTCTAATCATATTTCCTACTTATTTATGCAACGTCGGAGATGTATACGTACTGTTGTGGAAATGGGGTAATGGAGTCTAAAGGGTTTAGTTAGGACCTTATTTTCAATACGTACGTATATTTAAACCACTTTTTCTTGGTCATGAGGGTAGTCGCATAAATGAATGTGTACAAACCTAGACGTGACTCGCAGTTTCACCTGTATTTATTGCCACTACTCAGCTCTTAAAGGTCGTAGCGTGATATTGCATAGATTATAACCTTCCTTAATAAAGACTTTTTCCAATACAAAAATAATAATTCAAGTTTCACTGATGGATCCAGAGATTAGTTCGTTTAAAGGAACGTTCAACATCTTTATTTTTTTTCTTTATCTTTTCTTTTGTTTTAAAGACATCTTCCGCACTAGGAATGATTCCTGACTGATTGATGACACAAAGAACACCCAGACTAGGGACAACTGTTTGTGGATCACACAAAGTTTTGTCCTGTGCGGGAATCGAACCCACAAGCCATCCGTGCAGCAAGTTATGAGATGTATTTAAAGAAATATATTTCCTACATTAGAAAATCATAGGCCTTCTACCCTTTTCCAGTTCAACTTTAGTCAATTTAAACGTTGACTATTTGCAGGTAACATTACAGCCACCTAACGGCCAACGGATGGAAATGGTGGTACGTTGAAGCTGCAAATTTTTCCAAGAGGTTTTTTCTTTAAAAAAATATCCAGCTGGTTTACTATCTCTGGATTCATTCGGTTCTCTGGGAAGACCTTTATTCAACACAGCGGAAATTCACAGTGGAAATGGAAAGGGACAATTGGGTTTCGTCTGTGAGGAAGCAAACCTCTATTTAAAATAACCCTAATTTTTCATCCTAACTTTGGAGGAAGGTCCGCTCTCCTCTACTAAGCTAGGCGCACCTTGGCGCGTATATAGTTTCTTGTCAAGAAATGCTATTTATTACTATTATTAACTACACAAATATTAGTTTGTCCAAAGAAAATACTATGGAAGGCAAACTTTACATATCACTACATATTATAAAACAAAGGCCCTCGCCGCCTATCTGTGCGTCTGTCTGTGCGCGATAAACTGAAAAATTACTGAACGGATTTTCATGCGGTTTTCACTAATAAACAAAGTGATTTATGAAGAAGATTTAGGCGTATAATTTGTTAAGATTTTGTATAAATTGATTGCACTCGATGGCAAGTCTAACGCCTTAGCCAATACGCTACCGCCTCTTCACATAGTCAATTTATACGAGTATTAAAAATATTCTCTCTTGGCGGGTGTAATTCAGGTTTTCATACTGAATTACACCCGCATACGTTGCACCACAGAAATTACGATTTACTATCTAGTTCATTTCTACGTACTTAAAATTTAGCGTCGCAGCAGGTCGCTTTGCCTGTGATAAAGAAACCCAGTTGGTTCCGAAAATAGTCATGTATCCCCGAAATATACTCATGGATACAACCATATATATATATATATATATATATATATATGTCTTTAATAAATTTGCTTTGACACTTCTTTTAATATATTTTATTAATTTTTATACTCATAAAATATGTTTATAATACCATGAAAGCTGCGCATTTGATATGTTTATATTCCTTTAGCCAATACGACACAATGGTTTAACTCTGGAGATACCCGAAAATCCTACCTTAAATGCTTCCGAATACTTCCCTTCAGAAATAACCTAAGCCGATTACAGCTGTTTTTAACTGACTTTCAAAAAAGGAGGAGGTTCTATGTTCTGTGTCTACGGTTATTTATTAGATGCACAAACCAATCACACGAACAGACTCATCTATACATACAAATAAAATTGAAGTCTCTATACCAGCTTTTTACTAAATGCATTCGAATGTTTACATGGTACTTAAACAATTTTTTTTTCTCTCCTTGTTCCGGCTAATCTCCGGAACGGGGGGACTGATTTCCACGGAACTTTCAGTGGCAGATTAGGGTTCTGAGCAAGGTATAAATATGTAACAAGCAAGCGAAAGCGCGAGGCATAGCTCATTACAAATAAGTTTAATTACTGAAAAACTACAAAAATTATCATTGGCTACTAGTATTCCGCGGTAATTACATAAAACTCCGTGAAACAGGAGAAGCTGTTGCCATGTATGTATTTAGAAATATATACTTAAGTAAGTTTATCAGCAGTCTGGTTACCATAGTACAGGCTCTGCCTAGTTTGGGATTAGACGGCCGAGTGTGAGATGTCTACAGTTATTATTTATAGACAGGTGCTACAGTGATACACATAGCTGTTAGTGCATTTTCAGCATTTAAACTTCCTAAACAAACTAAGTACATAATTCCACTTTCCAACCCTCGCGTCTCTAGTACCCTTAGTCTAAAGGACCTTTTTATAACATCAAAAGCTTCAAAAAGTAATACCGACGCGTAATTTAATTTCCCCTTTGCCGGCGTCTGTCTGGGCATGCACCATACACTGTCTACATACAAATCGTACCATCAATACGTTGTCATAATGGCAGACTCCACCCTCTGTCTGATCTCCTGGTAGGCCAATTAGAGTAATTAATTAATAGCCGAGATGGTTACTGCCAAATGTTTATAGATGACGTATTTACTCTAGGTAACTATGTAAATACTATATATTTGCGTGGAACAGTAATTAGGTATTCATATGAAAACCAGTCTTTTAGCCTAGTATAAGTATTTATTTTTATTAATTGTTTAATGTTGAAAGTTGTATGCTTTTGTCCTACGAAATAAACTTATTATCTTTCTTTCTATATAATATAGAAAACAAGGTTTTTCCAACCCTTGTTTAAACATTCTGAATTAGAATATTCTAAGCACTCTTTTCATTTCATTTCGTTGATCAATCTTAAATCTGATGCTACTGTTCCTGAAAGTAATAAAAATTACTTTTAGAGAATACTAGCAACCCACCCCGGCTTCGCACGGGTAGCAGAGACATCTGCAACAATCATCAACATATTTCAATCAATTTACACAAAATTTTAACAAATTATACACCTAAACCTTCCTCATGGAGCACTCTGTATATTAGTGAAAACCGCGTGAAAATCCGTTCAGTACTTTTTCAGTTTCAGACAGACAGACGCGGCGGGGGACTTTGTTTTATAATATGTAGTGATGAGTGTTCCATTTTCGCGAGCAAACGCTCATTAATGAGTCAAAAGTTTAAATAGTAAATATTTTCTCAAAACATTTCATCTCATATTATTAGCCCGATGGTAAACACGAAAAATTTATTTACTAATATAACAAAGCGGGTGTCGGCGTTCTAAATAGTTATGAAACTCTCAATAGTTAAGAACTTCTCAATAACAATATTCCCAAAATCTCAATGGGATCGGTTTCCTAACAACCGATCCCGTGTTGCTTAAAGATGTTAAATTAAAAGTCGGACGACTGCTTTTGCACAATAAGCAGTTCAAGGGGTAATGCAGGCACGGTCTTTCTTTCAATATGTAATTCATTGGCCACGCTGACGCTGGGGAACTCTTTAATAGTCATATTTCCCCCTAATGTTTTCCACCGCTGTTAAAGCAAGTGACGATTTATTTATAAAACGCACAGTAACCTGAAAAAGGGCCAGGTAAAAAGCATGCAAGAAACGTGTATGAAAGATGTGATCAATGTGCAAGAGGTCCAAGATGTGTGTTAGGATCGTGGTAAATGGCACTCTATCGTATCTGCCTACCGTAAACGAGAAAAGGTCGTGAACATGTGTTTTTATTTGTACCTACACATATAAACCGCAAATGAACTTGAAATATTCCAAATACGGGATCGGGGAAGTGAATCATGATAGATCACTCGGTTATGTATTCAGTGGCAGATTGTAAAAGTAGCTACTCGCCGTCAGCGGTTTCAGCTTCCTCTCAGGAAGTGGTTTTTGGGGAGAGCTGAATAAATACGAGTTGGTTGAAATGAAAACACACTCTTTCATTATTTGATGTAGAAATTTAGTTGTAAGGGACGTAATTTATTTACTAACATGTTTTCACTTTGACCTGGCGATGGTCAAAGGTTAATGGATCTTAGAAATATCAAAATCTTTCTGCTAACGGGATTAACACAGACAACTAAAGGACAGATACAAAATAGTTCGTTATTGTGGGTAGGGTCCGAATAATTTAGAAGTTGAAGAGTTTAACGTATATAAACTCCAAAATTCAACTCAAAGGTTTTCGACCAGTATGTGTGACAACTGATGACATACGGATCCAAAACGTGGTCTCTCACTATGGACTTGATAACCGAACTCAAACTCGTTTGACGAGCTATGAAGAGGGCTACGCTCTAGGTTTCTGAGGGATCTAATCAGAAATGAGGACCCACACAGATGAGCGAAGGTTACAATGAGGGAAATTAAAGTGTGGCAGAAGGCAGGGCATATAGCACGCAGTACACGTGGCCGAAGGGCCGAAAAGTTCTCGAATGGAAACCACAGTCAGGAAAGCGCAGCGTAGGACGTCCACCAACAAGGTGTAGAGACGACCTCTTAAATATCGCAGGTCGTCGGTGGTTGATAGATTGCTGTCGACCGGTCTTCTTCAGAAATGATGATGATGATGATGAAAACCCAACATTTATGATAAAGGGGTAAAAGCAAGTAGTAGTCCACTCTCCACGCAAGAAATAAAACGTATGTACACTGCTTTTGAACAAACTCCACCGCGAGAAGGTTTTCAAGCCAAGCCCTCAAAACAAAGAGTTCTGGGACATGGACTGAGTGTCCCTAACACTTATAAACGAGCCTATAATGCGTTCCAGTTTTTAATGTTTGGTGAAGCGGCGTGTAAATAGCCGACAACACGCGGGAACTTACTTATGTTTTTCTTTAGAATATATTTATATTCCCATTAAACCCACTCTGTAGAAACTGAGTAAACAAATGGTTTCAAACGTAGCACCGAAAACTATTGGTCCCACTAACCTGGAGATCAGCTCGGGTACGCCTTCCAGCACACCTGTCCTCAGTCAGCCGTGTAGCAATTACACCAACCAGATATCGAACAATGTCCGAAGTCCCTGCAAGGCGATGTTTAAAGGATTCTTGCGGCTTCACTTATATTACACAATTGTTCATCAAAGCACCAAAAAATTACGTGTTGAACATTTGCCGAACGAGAGCCGAGAGCATTTTTCAAAATCAGAAAGAATGCGATGTCCATTTTGTTTTAGCCGCGTTGGCGACAGCCAATCAGGGCCGCGCTGGTGTCGCCAGAGCTGACGAAACCGTCACCAATCGTAAAGGCGCGAGATCCAAACAGCCTCAAATGCTAACTAATTGAAACCATTTGGAAGTATCTATTTATGCTTCTAATTATCAAAGAAAACCCCATTTTATTGAATGAATATGCAAAAGTTAATTAATAATTAATTTGGGTCACATAATGTGCTCAACCATGCTGCCCGCCTTGGAAGTTCGCAGAACTTTCAAAAGAAAACATGTATTTTATTTTATAATATTTAAGTTTATGCTATCTAAATATAATTTCGTTTTTATTTGTTTAAAAAAAGAACAACTCTCTCATTAGGAATATTATCCATATATACATATTACAGAGTTTAAGGTTTAAGGATGCATATTTATCTATTTAAGTTTTGTTTATTTATTTTAATCTTTAATTAATTATTGTGTCGGAATAGGATATACCTTTACAACCGGCCGTTTGTAAATCCCACAATTGGTTTTCACCGTCACGACACGTACAACTTTATCAGACCCTGGATGCGTTTCAATGATTACACCTAACGGCCATTCTAACGGTGGACAATTATCCTGTCCTACAAGTACGACTGTTCCAATTTCAATAGGACGATCTGGGGCAGTCCACTTCTGCCTAACTTGCAGCGTGTGCAGGTATTCCAGTCGCCATTTCTTCCAGAAAGACTGCACCATGCTATCAAGCAGCTCTTTACGTTTAACAGGGTTGATACGCGCATCAGACAAATCCACGGCAGGCAAGTACTGCAACGGGGTCGACATTAAAAAATGTGCGGGAGTTAGAACTTCCGGTGAAGGGTCAGACGATACCACGGTGAGTGGTCGAGAGTTCATGATGCACTCTATTTGCACTAATACGGTTTGCAACTC
The DNA here is from genome assembly GCA_963859945.1 of Euplagia quadripunctaria. Classification (NCBI taxonomy): domain Eukaryota; kingdom Metazoa; phylum Arthropoda; class Insecta; order Lepidoptera; family Erebidae; genus Euplagia; species Euplagia quadripunctaria. The sequence goes on from OY982576.1 coordinate 19,695,611, forward strand.
CTCATACGTGAGAAGTTGACTACCTATCACGCGATAAAGGTGAGTTTTTAAGCTTTTTAAATTCCCTTCCCACATCCCACCAAAATGGGGGGACCTAGGTGGCAGCATCTTCCACTGGATACGCCGAGTGCTAAGCTCTCGTTTTAAAACCGGTTGAAATTCAGAATCTATAAGGAATTGAAATATATCATCTAATTGAGCCTTAGCACCCACGAAATTAGTGCCATTATCAGAGTATAAACAAGCTACTGGTCCGCGGCGGGATATAAATCTCTTGAACGCGGCCAAAAAAGCATCAGAAGTCAATTCTGAGACCAACTCAACATGAACTGCCTTTGTAACTAGGCATATAAACAAACAAATGTACGCCTTTTGTGAGCGCTGACCTCTCCGACGAGTTAATGTTATATTAATTGGACCGGCATAATCAACTCCGGTATGAACGAACGCCTTCGCATCAGCCACCCGATACGCTGGTAAATCAGCCATTTTGGGGGTTGGATGCGATGGTTTCACTCTAAAGCAGGTGTTGCATTTCCTAACCTGAGACCTGACAACTGATCTGGCATCCAATATCCAAAATCGCTGTCTCAAAATAGACATGAGAAGTCCCGGTCCAGTGTGGCAATTCACAATATGAAAATGCTTAATAATTAAATTTACAACATAGTTATGTTTAGGGAGAAGTACAGGATGCTTAGCATCAAAGGGAAGATCTGACTTCGAAAGTCTTCCACCAATTCTCAGTATGCCCTCTTCATCGAGGAAAACCGACAAACTCTGTAATTTCTTTGAAGGTAATTTACCTGATTTGATGAGATTTATTTCCTGTGCGAAATGCACAGATTGTACTGTACGAACCATAACACGTTCTGCAATTAATAAACCCTCAATGGATTTCAACTTCTCGTCATCCTTACGACGAATAAAACGAAGAATAAAAACAATAACGCGCAAGAGTTTCTCCCATGAAGAGATACGAAGAGCTAAGTCGCATAACAAAGGTGACTCAATATGTGAGGTCACAGTCAAAATTTGAGCTTTATGTTCCGGGAGTTCTCTGCCATTAGTAGGAGTGAACGGCCTGATTGGCCAGCATTCCTGAGCAAGACGCAACCACGCAGGACCGTACCACCACAAGTCATGTGAAACGAGCTGTGAGGGTAACATACCACGCGAAAGGCAATCACTCGGGTTTTCAATTCCGGCGACATGATAAAAGTGTTCAGAATTTAAATTTTCCTGACACTGAGCAACACGGTTGCTGACAAAAACAGACCACCGGTGCGGGGAGGAATGAATCCATGAAAGAGCGATGGTTGAATCCGAAAATGCATATATACCAGCAATAGGCAGACGCTCATTATAAGTTTCACGAACAGTTCGTATCAATTTGGACATCAAGACCGCGGCACAGAGTTCCAAACGAGCAAGTGTGGTCACCTTAGTGGGGGACACCTTTGATTTAGCACACAACAGCCTCAATGTGATGTTCCCAGCCGAATCAGTAGTATGTAGGTATATGACACAACCATAACCACTCATGCTAGCGTCACAGAAGGCAACGATCAACACGGTGCTGTCGCGCGAGGGACCAACATGGCGAGGAATCCTTAAAGAAGAAATCAACGGCAACTCCTGTGTGAACGCTATGAACCTTTGAACAACACTTTCTGGAGGAGTGTCATCCCATCCAATATTACACAGCCACAGTTCCTTGATGAGTAACTTAGCATATAAAATAAGGGGGGCTACCAAGCCGAGGACATCAAATAATCGCGCCACTATCGATAGTATGTTACGTTTAGTACACTTCTCTACAAAATTATAAGTCGTGAAGAAGAATCTGTCACCAACTGGTTCCCATGAGAGACCTAACACCTTAGAGGTATTGTTAGAAGAATCTACACAGAAATCCACCGCACTACAATGCGAGCCTGGTAAGTTTTCAAGTAAAACTTTAGAATTACTTGTCCATTTCACCAAATCAAAGGCACCAGACTTAAACAAAGAGATCAATTCTCGTGAAAGACGAACAGCGCTGGCTTCATCTACAATAGAATGAACCATGTCGTCCATATACAGCCTAGACTCTGCCACTTTGGCAGCCTCCGGGAAATGAGGCCTCATGTCCTGCGCTAACTGACGCACTGTCCGCATTGCCAGGTATGGGCTAGACTTGAGTCCAAACGGGACTCGATTAAATTGAAAGGTTCGTATAAGTTCATTATTACTAAACCTATATAAAATTCTTAAATATTTACGATGTTCACTAGGAACTTCAATCTGTAAGTACATTTGTTTTATATCAGCGGTCACAGCGACCGGAAAAAGTCGAAAATCAAGTAAAAGTAGAAATAAATCTGCCTGTAAGTTTGGGCCGGTATGTAAGATGTTGTTAAGTGACAACCCTGTATGAGTTGCAGCACTAGCGTCGAGTACGATCCGCGGCATTGGTTTATCCGGCCGGGTCACGGCGTGATGCGGAATGTAATATCCCTCATCAGAAATATCGGACTCGATGACTTCGGACAAGTAACCCTTGTCAATATACTCATTAATGACGCTGTTATATTTTTCTTTTAACTCAGGTGATTGTTTGAATTTACGTTCTAAAGCCATAAAACGACGATGTGCAGCAGTGCGAGAGTTACCCAGTTCACTCGGGTTCTTAGAAAAAGGTAAGGCGACCGAATATCTACCATCATCAGTTCGAGACACAGATGACGCGAACAAGTTTTCGCATTCAGTCTCTTCTGGACTTAAAAATTGCATGTTCGGTATTTCTTCCAGTTGCCAAAACTTCTGAACCAAATCATTCAAAGCTAGTGCGGAAAACGACGAAGAAGATTTATTAGAAATGTTATTATTAGGGTAATCACCCATGAGCACAAACCCGAACGCGGTCAGTAAAGCGGGAGGTGCATCAGTGCCTGACTCCACTTTGTTACCTAAATAAATATATGGAAAAAGTTGCGCACCTAATACGACATCTACATTACCGGGAATATTCCAAGTTAAATCAGCAAGCGGCAATTCCTCTAAATAGCCTACGTCACCTTTGGTTATATAATGCGTAGGCAACTGATCCGTAATACACTCAACGACCAGTGCACGTATTGTGTATTTATTATGAGAGTATACACGGGACTCAATGTCCACATTAACGTAGCCTAATATCGGCCGAGAAGCGGACCCGATTCCTTTGACAAAAGAATTACTCAAAGGAATTATGACTAAATTAAGCGCCTTGCAACAATCGACGGTTATTAAATTATTTTGTGAGCCGTTATCTATAAGGCATCGTATTATCTTCTTATTGCCATTCTGACATTTCGCGTAAACTTGCGCGGTTGACAGTAAAATTGACGCGGTCGGTGTCACTTCGGTACTTAATGACAACGTAGCATTTGTAGGGTTAACATCAACGTTATGATAAGACGTATCACTACAGGGGTTAGTCGTAAAAGATGCGCTATTGTCCGCTAAGCAACTTTTCGCGACACGTGTATTTGTGTTTACTTCCGAATGGCCTTGCGAAGCGCATGAAGAGGACCGAACCATATGCGGTGTCATTGACCCCTCACCGGTCCCCCCCTTCGATCTAATAACTTTATGATCTTTATTATCGAAATGTAAGAAAGTGTGATGTTTTTTCTTGCACACATTGCAAACATGAGTCGATTTACAAGACGTAACAGTGTGCGACGCACTTAAGCAATTCACACATCCGTGTTTTGATTTAATAAATTCAAATCTCGCGTACGGAGTATTAAAGTTTTTAAACTGAGAACAAGCATTAATTAAATGATCAGTCTGTTTACAAAAATCGCACGATCGCGCCGGCAAAGCAGAAGGTACATTACCATTACTCGCTACAAACGACTTATAAGTATGCGGACGAGCTGAATGACAAGCGGACGGCTTACATGCAGCCGCGCTCGCGCCACTGTTCGATACCCGCGTCGAGCGCGTCGAGTTATTATTATTTGAACGCTGCAATATTTTAACTCGGTCTTGTACGAATGATACTAAATCACTGTATGACGGAATTTCTTTGTTACGAACGGATAATTCGAACGCTTGAGTTGTATGAAAATCAATTTTTCTAAATGCACAATAAAACAATATAAAATCGGACAAGTCTTCAATACCTAACTGTTTTAATGCAGCGACGGATGAGGCATACATACCTATAAATGTATCAAGACTGTCAGCTGTGTTTGTACAACCTTTAGACTCTAAAATATTATTTAGATAATGCGTGCCCAATGCACGTTTATCCTGAAACCTTTTAACCAAGCTATCCCAGATTATTTCATACGTATCGCCTGAAGGCACAATACCTGCCGTGACTTTGAGAGCGTCGCGTGTCAGTTTGCCCACCAAATACTGCACGCGCTGCGAGTCAGTCAACTGAGTGTTGTTATGAATGTTAGATTTAAAACTTTCATAAAACTTAGGCCAGTTTTCGGTGTGGCCGTCAAAGCTGGGCAGTTCTATAGGGGGCAATTTAATTCTACTAGAAACACTACATGAGTACGAATAATTATGTGATGATTTATCAGGTAACAAAGCCTGAATAACATTATTTCGGGTGCGTTTTACTGTAAGATATAGATCATCAAATGCATCCAATGGTCTAAAATCTGGTTTAAATGATGAATCTTGAGATAACTCGAGGTCATTTAACTCATCTAAAATATTTTCAAATTGACTACGCATTTGATCGATTAATTCGGACTTAATCATGAAATTTTCGTTGCTTCTCGATGCAAAATTAGAAATGTTTATGCTAAGCTTATATAACTCATTCATACGAGAAAAAATTCGTTCTTTTTTTGCCGTCAGAAGGACGAACTTAGGATGAATTGCATCTTCTGCATCCTCCATTATGCTGTCTTTAGACATTTTAAATTGATAATTCCTGATAAATATAAAGAAAAATGTAAAATATTATTTTTCGATGGATATTTTAACTGAAGTAAAAATAAGTAGGTACTTCGAGAAAACTTTAGTTTCGTTATTCTGCGAACATCCAAGTATTTTATTTAAAAATATTGCTTAAAAACTGTATTTAATTGAATGTATGATATGCTAGTACATAATCCAGGATCTGAAGGACCATAACTATGGTGAAGCGGCGTGTAAATAGCCGACAACACGCGGGAACTTACTTATGTTTTTCTTTAGAATATATTTATATTCCCATTAAACCCACTCTGTAGAAACTGAGTAAACAAATGGTTTCAAACGTAGCACCGAAAACTATTGGTCCCACTAACCTGGAGATCAGCTCGGGTACGCCTTCCAGCACACCTGTCCTCAGTCAGCCGTGTAGCAATTACACCAACCAGATATCGAACAATGTCCGAAGTCCCTGCAAGGCGATGTTTAAAGGATTCTTGCGGCTTCACTTATATTACACAATTGTTCATCAAAGCACCAAAAAATTACGTGTTGAACATTTGCCGAACGAGAGCCGAGAGCATTTTTCAAAATCAGAAAGAATGCGATGTCCATTTTGTTTTAGCCGCGTTGGCGACAGCCAATCAGGGGCCGCGCTGGTGTCGCCAGAGCTGACGAAACCGTCACCAATCGTAAAGGCGCGAGATCCAAACAGCCTCAAATGCTAACTAATTGAAACCATTTGGAAGTATCTATTTATGCTTCTAATTATCAAAGAAAACCCCATTTTATTGAATGAATATGCAAAAGTTAATTAATAATTAATTTGGGTCACATAATGTGCTCAACCAATGTTTTTAAAGACTAGAACAAGACTTTTTTTTGAATTAGCTAAAAAACATTACGCTAAGACGCAGGAGGAGCCGAGCAGTACGTGAAGTGAAGTTCATCAACCAAACTTAAAGCTGGTATGGTAACCATTTACGGCTGGCTTTACCACACATGCATTTACAACAATATCTCCACCGTTTAAGTAATCATGAAGTTTAAACACTACTTAATTATCATGCAATAAATTACCCACCCTCGGTACTTGTATTTAGACGCACACTCCAGCCCTTAATAGTTTAAACATTAGTATTCTTCCCAAGCGCCTCCGAGGGGACATTACAATCACTTTGTGGTCGTTTTAGACGATATAAATTCCGTCAGCACCGTCCATTAGTACTATCGTTAAAGATATTTTTTTTTATGGTATTGGGGGCAAACAAGCAGACGGGTCACCTGATGGTAAATGACTACCGCCGCCAATGGGCACCTGTAACTCGAGAGTCACAAGTGCGTTGCGGCCCTTTAAGATGGGAGTACGAGAAGAGGGAGAGGGGGGGAAGAGTGGGAAGAGGGGAGAAGGGTAGGACGGGAATAAGGGAGAGGGAAGGGTTAGTGCCTTTTTTTTTTTTTTTTTTTTTGTGCGTGTGGAAACCCCCTCGGACCGTCCACCCCACCGGGGTTTTCGGTGGGGCGGTGTGTCGGAATCGAACCGACTAAAACCACACGGTGTGCCGTACTGCGCCTTAAGTAGGAGGGATCCGGGAACAGCTTTATTACGACATCCGGAACCAAGGGTTAGTGCCTCCGGTAACCTCACTCACGCGGCGAAATGCAATGCAAACATTGCTTCACTGCCGGTATTCTGTGAGGCCGTGGTATCGAGCGGAGTCGAGCCGGCCCATACGTGCCGAAGCATGGCTCTCCCACATTAGAGGAGATTCATTCACTTAAAAAAATATATAAATAAGTTATTCATCTCGATTATGAACTAAAAATTGTGAAAATTAAATACTATATTTACATTCAATTTCATTCATTCAAAAAATAAGAACTTACATGGTGATTTTTCGTTCTTTTTATTTCCAGGTCATTGTTAGCAACACAAAAATCTTCAAAAATTTAACTAATCTCTTAAAATAAACTGGATTTTTTCTATCCTTGTCATTATGTCACATACTTGGTTAAAGTTAGGCCAATTACCAAACGATGAATTATATTTCTAGAGAACAAAAAAAAAAAAAGAAAAAGAATGAATATTCAGCCTGTATTCTTGTTTAAAAGCCAATTTAAAATGGTTAAGTTTACTGTTGTGTAAGGCTGTATGGTTCTGTAGCGAATATGCTAAGTTATCATACGCACGTTCTATTAAATGTATAAGAGTGCTAGGTTTTGCCCGCAGCTTCATTAGCGCTAATGTACATTTTATCAATCATTTCAGGACAATTCAGGAACAGTACTTTTTTCTAGATGAAGGGTACTGGAGGAGAGTATCTTCAGTGCTTGCAAGAGAGGGAGGACAGGGAGGGTATAGGATAGGTAGTTTTTTTTAATTGAATGGCGTTAACAGGTACCCTGTGTCGTTCACTGTACTCATGACAATGTGTATGCAAATTTTCATGATAACTAGTTGAATAGTCAAGGAGTGAAAGCTTAACAAACAAACTCACATACTCATTCACAAGTTATAACTAATAAGTTACGATACAATAAGAGTTTATTGGAATGAACATAATATATTGTAGGCTTGACAATGAATAAAACGTAGGAGCAAGCACAAGTACAGAATTAGCAACTTCTCCGAAGGAAAAATTTGCTTAGTTGAGAGTAGTGACTCTCTGAATGTTTGGGATGCTCGGGATAAAATATGAGCGTAGGTTGCAGAAAAGTTTTGTGAATACTTAGCTTATAAAAGAATATTTCATTAATATCTTGATGCATGAGCACCAATCTGTAAAATTTTATAAATTTATGAGCACAAGGGTAATGGAGTATATACAAAACATTTACAAAGTTACCGTACGATTACACTATAAATCTGGTTAATATAAAAAAAACTCAAATACTAAACCAAACTTACCTTCCACCTAATTAAAACCGCCTACGTGTTATTTTTGTTCTCCTAGTAATACATAATATTTTCTTACACTATAACTAGCACGCCTCGCCTGTATGCGATACGGCGGTTGTCATGGAAATGCGGTCCTAGTATTTTTTTGTATTCAGGGGTTTCTATTTGACGCCTATTTTAGTTGATAAATTTCAGAAACAGCCACCATAAGTACCAAGTTTCATGACATGTCTTTTGAAGAATTAGACTGACTGATAGCTGTTGAATCAAATGTTTCGTTTTGAAATTTAGACACGAGGTGTGATTGATTACGTGTATAATAATTGATTCTAAAATTTAAGCGTATTCCCGAAACTACGAATGTCGCGAGCAAAAGAGTTTGTGTTAGTTAGCCTTTATTACAACAGCACTAAGTTCAAATTTAATTCATTAGGAGCTTAACTAAAATTGTAGTGCATTTCCCCGCTGCAGATTTTCCGGGCTAGTTGTTAAAACTCCCGCCCGGGGTTCGACTGTTTCCGTAAAACGTCGGCATGCTTCGACACCCCCCTCACACCTATCCAGTTGAGCCAGACCTACGATATTTGCTCGTTGAGCTTCACAACCTTTGGGCTTCTAGAGATATTGAAGCTCTAGACTATATGGGCACTCTGAAACGCTCGTATGCAACGCGACGTAGTCGATACAACGATTTGTATGTGTGCTCCGTACTAGTGAACTTTGATAATGAACCGAGGGGCAATTGCCCGGGCGGGAGGTGAGGCGCCTGCCCCCAATCCCCCTGTTACGTCGGCCGGGATGTGCAACGACCTGCAGCCACTTCCGAGTATCTACGTATCTGGCCAACTATATGCCCAGACTACATAGCAGGGCTTAATAACGATTTATGTTCGTACATACCGCACTGAAACAATTATTATTGGATCATGATGCGAGCTCTTTAGAATTCCCCGTAGCTATCGTAGCTCATATTAACTAGTAGGTACCTGGGCTCGTTTAATACGTTCTGTTTGACAGAGTATTATAAGATAAGAAGGAGACGTTAAAATAAAGATACATACTTAGGGTAAAGTGATCTGCAAGAATCAACCAATCACATTATTTAAAATCTACTTTGAATATCATTCCCTTCAATGGAATAGCGAAGAAGGAAAGAATTCTATTAAAAAGCTAAAGACGTAGTGAAGCACGGTGGAGAAGATCATAAGTGAGTGAGACGAGCCATACTCGATTAAAGAGGCACCATTTTTTTTGTGGTATATGGGGTAAAAGTGCAAACGAGTCACCTGATGGTAAATGACTACTACTGTAACTCCAGAGTCACAAGTGCGTTGCCGGCCTTTAAGGTGGAAGGGCGGTGGAAGGGAGGGGTGGCGGAAATGGTGGAAGAGCGGGAGGGGGGAAGGAAGGGTTAGGGTCTCTGGTAACCTCAATGCAAGCATTGCTTCACTGCCCGTTTTCTGTGAGGCCATGGTGTCACTCCGGTCGAGCCGGCCCATATGTGCCAAAACATGGCTTTCCCACGATAAAATATATACCACATGTCTCCTCTTATCTGACTCCTCTTTACAGCCCCTATTGTAGCCGCTATACAGCTTCGCTTGTCTGTGCTTTGGTGGAAACATCTACCACGCTTCACTGCTCTACTTCAGTGTTCTACTAGTGTCATAAAAAAAGGTTGTAATCAAATTTTGTATCTAAACTAATTTTCGTAATAAAAGGTAATTACTTGATAGAATTTCCAAAGTAGGCATTTCTTATATGTTCCTGTAGCTTCTTTAGAGAATAAAATGAAAAAAAAAATTGTACTGGATTTTGTTTTGTACTTAGCGTCTTATCTTAACTTAAATCTTATCCTGGTTGTTTTAAGCCAACCCATTTACAAAATCCGTATCAGAATTAATCTGTTGATCTGATCAGGATTAATGAAAGGAGGAATTCCCTGCAATTCTTTTAATGGAATCTAGAAATATTTATTCCAAAAAATATGAAAATTTTAAAATGTGATTTTGTAACCAGTCCAAACCAATTTTCCAAACCAGTCTAACCATTTATGAATTCAATTTCAGAACTGTATGTAATTAGATTTTTTCGACAAGCAATAAAAATACTAATATATCCACAACATACACTAAGCGTAATGATATTCTTTAGTAACGTATGAATCCACCCACAGTGAGATATTACTCATTTTATACCTGTTTTTCATTGACCTATTTACACTAAAATTACTAGACTAAATAAATATGTATTTTCTTTGTTACTTTAAGATATTTTTAAAGGTCACGATCTCTAATCTTCAAATATTTGGTGTCTAGAATACAATTGGAATGTTGAGCAAAGAGAAGCCTACTGTTCATAATTATAAGTATGTTCACTAATTGAATTTTGCTAACCTTCACAAAACGTTTCTCGTATTAAACCTCATGATTCTTTTATACTTAAAATGGAGATAAGTGTTTTGCTTTCAGTTGTTTGCACGATTTTTGTATGACTATAATTGAGTGCTAATTCATGGGTCATAAAATACATGCTCCATACCTTAACCGTATTTAGACCGGGTGAAAAACTAACCACACTCATGTGACTGAGCTCATTTAGACTGCATTACCTGTTCATAGAAAGCAATGCCTTCTGAATATTGTTTGCACAAACAGCGTTTTAACGCCTGATGTGGCTTCGAGAACTGTTCTAACAATTCTAGAAGTTCTAACGAATACCACGAAACTTATTTCAGTTCCATATCTTTTATCGCTATATGTTCAAACAAATGTATGTTAGTATTGAAAATTCATTTCTACAAACGTATAAAACCGATTAATCAAAATCATGGCTCAAAAGTATGGTATTGCCATACTGAAAAAAGGCCCATAATGGTAGATCATTGTTAACACGGTGAGAACTATTACTAGACGACTAAGTTTGAAGTCGAAGCCATAGGCGAGGTCACGATATATCTATACAAGTCTAACACAGTGCTGTTCCCAGAAAATTATGCAAAGCATTAAATAAAATTTATGTACAAAAATATTGTGTAGGTTATGTTAAAAAAAAAATCCTGAGACTCTTTTCCAAAATAGGTAGCCATATTCTATATATAAACCTATCTACCTACACTATACAATATTTTGAAAACCTTTTAATGCTTCAATGAACACCTAAACTAGTACATCCAATCCCAAACATATTTAAAAAACAACACATTCCATTTTTTAATGCGTGGTACGAGAATGTCGTGAAATACTTTTCAAACCATTTTACAATTACTTAGCAAATTGCCCACCGTAAACCCTGCTGTTACAGACCTAATTGCTACTCAATTAACAGATTCAAATCAAACGAGTAATACACATCAAAGGCAATCACTACTTATTGCATCATACCTTGCAATCTTATTACCTCCAGGCATTTATGGGCTCTTAGTACTCCAACGTAAAGATCTATATATATCATAAAGGAAAACGTTTTATAACAAATTAAATAAATCATTTTCCATAGAACGATGATATATCTTACTACCTCAAAGAATTCTGAACTCTTAGTACTTCATATTTAAGATAAATTATCCGTTATAGGAAATACCTCAAAGAATTCTGAACTCTTAGTACTTCATATTTAAGATAAATTATCCGTTATAGGAAATCCTATAGTAAAATTAAATAACGCACACGCATAAACGATAGGGTTCGTTTATACATTGATGTGAAAGAGGGGTCCAGACAGAAAAATGCACTTGGAACCAACCCCTCGTCTAGACTACAGACTGTCTGGTGGCAGACCACCGAAAGTCGAGACTTGGACAACTTTTGTCAAGGCCGACAAAATCGACTATAGATGATTATCGAACGGCTGAACAGATTTTCTTGAACCTTCTCGATTAGACAGATTTCAGATTCACACGTTAAAGTTATAACACCCATCCTTGTTGCGTCAAGGGTTACAAATATTAAAAAGGTATATTGCACATCAGAAAATAAAAAAAGAACAAAGATATCTGAATTTAATTTATTACCTCTAACCGTGTAATCTGACTGCTTGACTGTATTTTCTTTAATGCAGGAACTAGGGAACATGACAAAAATATAACACAGGATGAAAAACATACAAGTGGGTGTTACGACCATGTTCTTGTTGGACATGCCATTGATATTTAAAAAAAATATCAATCCATATTTTGTTTGGTCGTCCTCTACTCTTGTGCCCGTCAACTTCCATACATAAAACTCTCTGCACCATAACTTGCTCATCCCTACGCATTACACGTCACACCGTGACTTCCGATTGCGCGATGCAGGATGAGTACTTACTTCGTAGTTCAGCTCGATTTCGCTAGATGATGTTGGAGTATGTTTCTGCTGTATGTGGAAGTCGCCACAGTGGATATAGCGATGCATGTAAATCAATGATTATATCACAAAGAAAGCAGAAGTATTTCACATACAACACAGCCAAAGGTTTCCACGCTCCTGAAAATATTTTTTTAACTACGCACTGACTATCTATGCCATATGGGCAAAACCATCTACGGATAAATGCGTAGAAGCTCAAAGTCCATGTAGATCCAGACCTTGATAGGTCAAGTAGCAGTGTCACCATCAGAACTGCATTTAAGACAAGAAATTTCAAGAACAGAGATTCTGCCCTTAACACATTTAAATACATTAAGCATAAATTCGAATATATGCGTATTCACAAACAGCAATTATGAGACTATAAATGACGTTATTTTGGATGTTAATTTAGTTATGATTGATTTTATATATAACTAGCTATTTAGATTTTTCCGCAAGATACATAGGGCACACTGAAAGGTCTGCGCTCCTGGCCGCTCATAAATGTTTGACTTTCGAATGTTATATTTTTTTAAACATAAGAAACTCAGCCATTGATTAAAAAAAAATTGGCGGGAAATCGCATGTCAAATGTTTTTTATCATAAGTTGAATTTCGTCGTCCGTAGCACAAATAGAATTAACGCGAAAAGATTTTAGGGTGATGATTTATTATGATTTTAAAAGTTCACTGACTGCGCTTCACTTCACTGAAGACTTCTCTGCTCGTCTCCAAAATGCTTTAGTTTAGTTCAGCCGTTTAGTCGTGAAAAGGTAACAAACAAACAAACAGAGTTACTTTCGCATTTATAATATAATATTATTATGAATATTATCAAATCTTAATCAATCTTTATAAGTGGTTGTATGCAAAGAAAATAACAGTGTATATGAAATAATAACAATTCATCAAGTTGCACTATTTTGCCATATATTGCAGCAGAGTATGAAGTTTCTGATCAATATCCCATGAAACACGAGCGAAGTTTGGACAGATTGATATACGTGTTCTTTAGGCAGATTGATGGACCAGTCAGCAGAGTACATATAGCTGAGTTTCTATTTCACGTATCATTTGTGAACACAAGAGTGAGGGATTACCTAGAATTAATAAAGTTTAATTTTGTCCATGTCCTACTGCAACAAGAATTTTTTTGAAGTGAAAACTTCTTTTGGCACTTTGGGCACTTTTGGTATGGGGAAAAAGCACTGAACTCGCGTGACCGTCGCGCTCAGATACGAATATACAGATGTGTGTGCGCATCAAAATCGGTTCAGCCGTTATGTATTTAGGAGGAAACATAGGGAAATGCATAGATAAGTAGATAGGTACAAAAAAGATACAATTTGTATATATAGGTATATATTGTTATAAACGAAAGTTAAAGCCTAAAAGAAAAAAACGGCGGCCTTATCGCGATTTGCGATCTCTTCCAGGCAACCACATATACAGATCAACCATAAAAAAACCCAACTTTTTTGGCTTCGGGTAAAAACTAATTACGAAGCAATCATTCACCCACCACGTGTTTATACCTGTTTTCAATTAAGCAGCGTATAATCGATCAACGCGTACATTTACCAAGTCAACAGTATCGAAGTCACTACCCCACAATAAAGCCCGCAGTGTATAATTTAGTACTGGTGTACAAGTCTGGCGTACACTACAGCACACTATACCGAGTGCGGCGTCGCATTGCGCCGGCTATAGGGGTAGGTCAGGTACACATTGCAATTTTATACGCGTCTATTTGGTGTTGGTGTCTGCTCCATACTTGTATGTCTGTATGGACGAGGTCTTGCCGGATGTACAATGATTAAATGAATACCAAAAATATTTAAATCAATTAAAAGTCATTCTATTTTCAAAAAGGACGTAGACTCGATTCGGAGTAGCTAATCGGTGGGCTAATCGATCTATTACTGTCTTTGTTGTGTATCTGCTCAGTGGCACTTTACAGTGTTACCAACGCACAAATGGGCAGTGTTGCGAATGTCTAAAAGTACGTGTAAGTGGCTACAATTAGGATTATTATTATTTGTGTAATTTATCCATAACATGTACGAGGGGCCGTTTTTAAGTTCGCGGAATGGAGAACAAGGATAGTAAATAAAAATGAAATTTTATTTTTCTTTTTCAATATATTTACCTGCTAATACACTTCTCAGATCTATCAATTAGTTTGTTTATACCTTCATAAAAAAATATTGAATCTTTCTCCGAAAAATACGCTGAAATTGCTTCTTTCACTTCTTCATCGCTTTTAAATTTCTTCCCCCGAAGTTCTTTTTTCATTTTGGGGAACAAGTAATAATCGCTGGGCGCTAGGTCTGGAGTATAGGGTGGATGATTTATAATATCGAAGCCTACTCTGTGCAGGGCAGCTAACGCAACGCGACTCTTGTGAACGGGCGCATTGTCATGCAGGAGCAACACACCTTTCGTCAATTTTCCTCTTCTTTTCTCTTTGATTGCTTCTTTGAGCTGTTCTAATATTGAAGCATAATATTCGCCCGTTATAGAGACACCTTTATCTTTGTAATCGATCAATAATATTCCTTCTGAATCCCAAAAGATCGTCGCCATGAGTGTTCCAGCTGATTGTGTCACTTTAAACTTCTTGGGCGGTGGTGTTCCTTTTTTATGCCACTGCATGATGACTTGCTTAGACTCAGGTTCATAATGGTGAACCCAAGTTTCATCCCCAGTTACAAATCCGGGCCAATACACCATCTTTACTTATCTCCCTACAGAGATCCAAAAACGCACGTGAACATTCGACGCGCTGTTGTTTTTGCGGCGGCGTGAGCATTCTTGGCACCCATCTTGCACTGACCTTTGTCATGCAAAGATTATCATGCAGGATTTTAAAAATGGTCGTATCGGATACTCCAGACATTTCTGCAATTTGTTTCTTTTTTAGCCCTGCATCTTCCAGTACAATTTTTTCTATTTTTCAACAAGTTCCGGAGTAGTCACGTCAATAGGCCGACCTGGTCGGGGGTCGTCTTCAATCGACTCTCTGCCTTGTTTAAAAAGTCCATGCCACTTATAAATCATTGTTTTCCCAGGGCAAGATTCCCCGTAAACCAATGACATCTCTTCCATAATGTTTTGAACAGACTTTCCTTGTTCAGGAACTTTATAACGGCGCGCTGTTCGATTTTCTCCATGTTTTCAGTTTTCTTCCCGATTGAGTTGCTTGATCAGCGATAGTTCAGAAACTAATGACCCAATTAAGATAACACTTGGTATTTATACTAATATTGAGTCAGGGAACACGTTACGGCTAAAAATATCCCCACCACTAACTTCCATCCCCTCCATTCCGCGGACTTAAAAACGCACCCTTGTATGTATTTATAAATATATAAGAATGATTATCAGCAATCCGGTTCTCTCTCAGGCTCTGCCTAGTTTGGAATCAGATGGCCGAGTGTGGGATGTGTGAAGTTATTATTTACTTATGATATATTTTGGCACTACACAAGATTTTATAACAAACTCAAAATAAACCGAATTTAAAGAAATTGATTGAAAAAAAAATAACTTACTAATCCCTAATGTATTATAAATATAATAAAATCTTCCTGAAAATATTTGGAATAAAGTAGTGAAACAATAATGAAAATTGGTTCATTACTTTTTAAGAAAATCGCGGACATACAAACAGGAACGGTTCGAATACAGCACCTCATTTTTTGAAGTCGGTCACTGATATGTTTAGTGTGCTATTTTCTACGTTGTTTTATTGGCTTGGTACAGAAGATATCCCGAGGTAGGTTTGGCAGAACAGATTACTATTGTGTTTGGAGCCGCTTGATGGGTAAGCACGCGCACCGTGCTCCATACGTTGCAGGCTGTCAACGCGTCAGTGATGGCACTGATGTTGTAGCATCGGTAACTGATTAGCATCAGGCGGGCATAGTGCTTACCAACTATACGGTACAAAATATAAAAGGTTATATAAGAAACTAGTGCATATATCTCTATCAGAAGGGTTCAGGTAGTTTCTTTACCCAAATTTTATTAGATATAAACAAACAACAACAACATGCAAAATGCAAAATTATTGGTTTTGTAACTTAAAGTAATTTTCGCCGTAGGTAGGGCCGCGATTTAAGCGGATGGCCCGCTCGCCAAATACGAGCGGTCTGAATGCCGACGCCATTCCGTTATTCGATATTGAGACATTTCTAAATCCTTAGGTCCAGCGACGCTTGGACAGCGTGCTTAAGAGATGATTAATGTTACGAGTACGTTCACTTATGACCGTGCGCATACAAGTCATACAATTAGAGTTTACTTTTGTATGAACGTGAACGTGACGAAAATACATGATACTGTAAAGATTCGCTTGGCATAGAGAGTGGTGTGCTAACGCAACGCTAAGGCAAGTTTGGAATCAAACACTGCGAACTGTAAGTAAATATTACTGTATTGTGCGTTCTAAATAATATATTCACATTAAAATATAACGATTTTGGAAACTCGAGGCACGTCTCCTCGGTCTGACGTACACGTCAAGTCACACCCTGCCGCCGTCTCTTGTTTTTGCCCCTATTCTTGATACAAATTTAATAAGCAAAAGCTGTTCGACTTAGACTTTATATTAACGGCTGTTCACGACGTTAACGACTTTATATTGAAGCTGGCTAGCTTCTAGCCAGTTCAAAGGAGGTTTGAACACTAGAATACATAGAGTAGAGTGGATGCCACGGCCCAGCCATGACAGGTCTACCAACCAGGTGTCACATCAAGGCATGGCAATTTAACGCCAACGCGCTGCCATGTAGGTAAAGTAAAATTCATGCTTGTTCCTTACCTACATGGCAGCGTGTTAGCGGTTAGCGTTTGCCTCAAAGCTCTATCGTGCCGCTGCTACTTGAATGGTGGGATTTGTGGCGACATCATCATACAGTTAAAAACATACTTTAGCGCCATCTTGTGTACACCGGACGAACTACTTAGCTGTTACTGATCCTGCATCGCGCAACAAAGGTCCTCGCGAATAGTATAGGTACGTATAACGTCCAAACAGCAACCGAGGGCCGTGGTCCACCAGGTATAATTACGTAGTCTGGTCGAAGGATCCTCCCTTTGAGTTGGAGGGATGATACGAAGCGGTCCTATCCTCAATACGGTTATAGTGAGTGATGAAACTTTGAAACAATAACATTCATATAATCCCTAGATAATTTTTAAGTTGGGATAAGCCAAAATTAATACTATTATCGAAACTTAATAGTTTTGTTCAGCATATTTCGAATTTCTCGTTAATATTTATTCACCCTTTGATCTCTATTAACACAATTTCACTATAAAATTTAATTTCAACTTATGAGATATTTCATCCTACTGTCTGTTGTATCTGTCCAAAATCTGTTACAATGTAATTGTCTAGATTACTGAAACGACCTTCGGAAGCCAGACATCAGTTATGATCGTCTACGAGTGTATCTATTTATGTGAACGTCGATCGACATTCTGCCCACAACGTTGTTGTCTCCTGGTACTTCACTGTTACTTTGTGGTACTGATATTAGATTTTTTTAGTTGTAATCGAGGAAGGGCACAGTAGATTTCTGTTGAATTGGAGCCGTCGTAGCACTGGTGAGGTACCTCCACAATACAAAATAATAAAATATTAGCCATAACTACTAAAATAATTTCTCCACCGCCTCTACCATGGCGAGTGTTCCGAAGAGCTGTTCCAATTGATTCCACCCTCTCCTTTCCTATCCAGAACAACACGTGGCGGGCTGAGGTGTCACCCCCTTACAGTGCAAACAATCCCAACTAGAACCAAACGGTTCAGCACCTCCTTTCTTTGCCGCACACGTGTTCCCTTTGACATATAATCCCGGGTCCTTTAAGCGGAGCGTGAAAAAGGATCTCTCGAGGCCGTCAAGCTGAGGGCCATCATTGTAGTATCATCCGTATCTATAATGGTGGTCCTCAGTCTTTGGATCTCACTCTAGCTTTCCATCAGGCAGTTTGAGATCATCAAAAAAGAAATTAATTAGAGGGCTCGGACTTCCCGACAACAGCCAAAATGAATTACAGGTATGCGACTCTGACATCCTCAAGCTATCCGTATAAGCAATATCCTTGCCCTTCCACTGCCTTCCCTTCCCTTCATGGGGAAGGTAGTTGAGAACAACTACCTTCCTCTTTAAATATACTCCCAATTTTCCGTTCTTTAAAGTTGATTGGTGTTAATAGTAGCCACTGAAGAGTTCAACTATCTACCTCCAGGGCCATCATCAGATCAGCTCCAAGATACCAAATTATAGAATTTTAATCCAAAGTACATATTTATTTATTTATTGGTTTACCTGCAATTGTTACACGTACATACATGTTCAAAATAAATATACATGCTCACATACTATCTTATATGGACTTGGTGCTTGAACACATTAAGAGTAGTGCCAAAAATATCTATCTGATGGGCAAATAGGTTGTGAAGCCTACAAAGTCTGGGGATTGGGGGTATTACAACCTATACATACTAAGTTTCATTTCGATACGACAATTAGAAGTAGGTTAAAATTTACTTCCAACATTTGTTTACATAGTTAGTTAGTTATCAATCAATCAATCAATCAGCCTATCATAGTCCACAGCTGGACATAGGCCTCTCCCAATATTAGTTAGTTAGTAGTTAATAAAACGTGTCTGTTGGCCTAGTGGTCAGTGACCTTGACTACTATGCCACAGGTCGTGGGTTCGATTCCCACCCGAGTCTGGGTGTTCTTTGTGTCCGTTGTTTGTATGTTTTTAAAATCCCCCGCGACACAGGAGTAATTCCTAATGAGGGAGTTGTCTTTTAAAAAAAAAAAAAAAACTATTTCCCATTATACTCTTTACCAACTATAAAGAACTGATGATGTTGTTCGAACACATAACACTAATATTTTATTGGGATTTCATTAGTTACAAAACACTGAACTTTGCCGGACAGAGGGTAAATTATGATACTACTATGAACTACTAGCAACCCACCCCGGCTTCGCACGGGTAGCAGCGAGCTTCGAGCATATTATATCTAAAATTTGTCGTTATTATGTGTTCATCTTAGAAGATAGACATATAGCTTTCCTATATTGTAATACCTATTATTATGAGGAATAACTCCGTAATACATTGTTTTCATACAACTCTATTGGTTTACGCAGCGAACGCCACTAAAACTTTCAGTCGGCATGATTTTTTCCGACATCTTCAACAATCCTCGTCATATTTCAGTAAATTTATACAAACCCTAATAAATTATACACCTAAACCTTCATGAATCACTCCATTCGTACGTGAAAACTGTATCAAAATCCATGTACTTTTGCAGTTTATCGCGAACAGACAGACAGACAGACAAAGAGACGCGGCGGAGGAGGAGTTTATAATATGAAGTGATGTAGTGATAGGTATTTTACATATACTAATCGATGTTATACTATTTTTTTAAATTAATGTCAATACCAGAAAAATCCACACGACGTTGCCTTAAAAGCGTAGTGTTTCTCTATTTTACTGTATATGTATAAGTATAATATGTATACTGGTATGTATATTATTTCTTAACCCCCGACGCAAAAAGAGGGTTGTTATAAGTTTGACGTGTCAGTGTGTCTGTGTGTTTGTCTGTGTCATCGTAGCTCACAAACGAATGGAAGAATTTAAGTGCATTTTTTTTTGTTTGTATGGTGACTTGATCGACAGTGTTCTTAGATATAATTCAAGAAGATTAATTAATTTTAGTTAATTCAGCCGTTCGAAGATAGTCAGCTCTTTTCTAATCATTGAAGGGATTTTCGAGTCGGGGTGTTTTAAATTTATGATTATTAGTCTTATGAAGTCTTATATATACAAACATAAGCTCACGCCTTTCTCCCGTCAGGGTAGGCAGACACAAGAACCCGCCACTTGCTTCTATCCCTACATACCTCCCCAGTTTCCTCTACTGTAATTTGACCTTTGATGAAAGCCCACCGATTTCGATTTTTAGTCTTATTATGTATGTATAATTAATAATATAGATTTCAAATTAGCTGATTCTTAGAACTTCTTACTAAAACTTATGTCCTTCACTGCAAAACTCGATTTGATTGGTAGATAATGTTAGATGGCAATAAGCTCGCGTTCAATTTAAAACACCCCCAACTAGAAAATCCCTTCATCGATTAGAAAAGAGCTGATGATCTTCAAACGGCTGAACAGATTTTCTTGAATTATATCTAAGAACACTCTCGATCAAGTCCTCTTTCAAACAAAAAAAAACGCACTTAAATCGGTCCATTCGTTTGGGAGCTACGATACCACAGACAGACACACAGGCAAACAGATACACAGACAGGGGTTAATAAAAGGTACATAAAGACTTTAAAACATGTCACATTTGTTAAGTTCTGGTAGTGTCAACAGTGCTTTCTCCAGGTGTTTCGTTGGAGAATGGAAGTTCATCACTAGCCCAAAATGTGAATGGTATTTCGCACTTGCGAGCACACAATTGACACCTCTCCAGGAGTTAAAGTAATCGCCGTGGTCAAAAAGAACCATAGGGAAATCGGCAACATAGTTTGGTTGTGTTTGTTCGCCACCTCAGTAGTATAAAAAAATCGATTCTCGGTTGGGTGGTACGCGAAGGTGTCCCGGAGTTTTCCTCTTCGTTATCTATAAGGTAAACAAGGCTCATGATTCAATTTCTTTCACAAAACTTTCAGCCCCTTAGACTATCATTATACGGCATGTATTTAAACGTGACTGGAATACAAAACAAAAGAAAATCAATTCTATCAACCAACCAAGCACCATCATATATAGCCAAACATCCGAGACCTGATTCAAATCACACAAGACTAGCATTTCAAATTAAAAAAAAAACTAACAAGTACGAATTGTAACCCAAATTTGAAATTCAAACATATGATCTAGGACTCCGTATAACTTATTCGTAGCACGCGCGTAGACGCCTTGCGGAAAAGGCACGCGTAGCGTGATATCACGTAGACTTTGCCACGTTCAATACACTATGTTTCTCACTGTTTTATAATTTAAGACCATAATAAAACAAGATTCACTTTTTTCATGAACTACTGTGATATTTCAACGGACCTTGTACTAACTTTACAATATGTATCATTTTTTACAGAAACATATTATAAAGCATTGGTTTAGCAATATATAATTAGTTACCATTAATTTAGCTAGAAAGTAAACAAATACTGAATATTAATTCACAGACAGAAACCAGATAATAAAAGACCTAAAAAACCAGGCACCCGTATATCAAACGTATATTTCCTCATTTTCCCAAAAGCGAACGACCCGGCGTTAGCAAAAAGTACCAGGGCGGCATGAAGAACAGGCGGATGTGTGCAGGCTGGCTGTAGGCGTGCGGCAAGCGAGGCGCATTGCAGGCGGGTGAACGGCCGCGCATCGATCCTGCGTCCCTTGCCGCGGCCCCCGCCCGCCTCGCCGCTGCTTGCGTAACCCCCCCTCCCGCGCTTATGTAACAGTGACGCGGTTTGCATGAACGTTTCCTGATTTTTGCTGCATCTCAATTGCAGTAATTATGCAGTACATACAGTTACACTAAATGATATGAGATCGTATATGACACAAGTTAGTATTTTAGTAGAAATATGTATAGTCATAAATGGAAAATGGCGGGAAATTTCCAGAATTAAGTGATGCAGTTTATAACGTAATGTAATGTTTATTTGCGATTTATACACAATTTCATTACATAACGCCATATGACACTATTTTCTGTATACAATTTCAGTCATGACACTTTAAGTTTGAGTGAACTTATACAATAAGAACTTGAGACAACCGCTACTCTAATTTGAACTTTTGCCAGGCTTTCCATCTTATCTTGTAAAAAGTTTAGATTTTTACAGACCCCAAAATATTTATTTTTATAAAAATTCTTGTTCTGTTGGTAAGCAAATAAAAAAACTCACTGCACAACTCAAGGATTTGACTATTCCCAAGCCAGTTAAATCGATAAATTAATCTGGGTAATATTTTGGCGTTATGCGATAAATAGAGTATTTTTAAAATCATCAAAAAAATTTTATTTTTATATCAATACAGCATCAAGATATAGCTTTTTATTTCAGACAACACTGTTCACAGTATTTAATCATTCAGCCAAGCACATTTCACCTGCATATATTTTATAAGCTGAAATTCATATCTTTGTCCCCACAGTCGCCCCTCGCTGAAGGCATGTCGTGATATATCGGACCCCATTAATTAAGTCAGCCCAGTCACTGTTGAATCGTGGCCAATTTTAAACTTACCGTATTTTATTTTGTAAGGAAAAAGGTGAAATAATATATATTCCATTCCCCTCTTGGCGATTTTCCGTTTTTAATTTTTTCCCGGTTTCATTTTCCTTGTACTAGGAGAGCAGAAACAATAAGATTTGTTCGAAATGCTGAAAGCATTAGCACTGTTTAGTGGTATATAAGGCAAACTTGAACATTGAGGCATTGTTATAAACCGTTTCCTTTTAAAGTTTACGAGGTTTTTCATCCAAAACCATTAATTATTTTTTGTTCTTATAAATTAGTTAGAAATAACGAGAATTTAATTATTTTTAAGCTTTCGCGACTTTGATACATATCAGATGTGTAACTCGGCATTTAATCGCGATAATATTTAAAAGGTACAATACCGAACCTTTTAAATATTATCGCAAGTCCCGAGCTACACATCTGGAACGAGAATTTAAGTTTCTGTAAAGCTGGATAAATGCTAAGACAGAATTAAATATTTACAATTATGAATTACCAAAAGAGCAAATTCAAGTAAAAATTCCACAAATTAGTTCTTCTCTCACTCTAGGGATGAAGACCCTGACGCAAAGTAATTGTAATGTACATTTTAGATATTTATGACTGATATTTTTTATTTTCTAGCAAATCTTAGTGGCTTAGTGTAACATATATTACTGTCGTGCTGGGGTCCTAGGTACGATATCCGGGATAAATGGCATTGAGATTTTATTCGTTTTCAAATGTTAGATTGACATGTTCCACTGGGACTTCTACCTTCATAAAGGAGTAAAAGCATATACGCCCTACGCCCTGACGCTTATCGCTAACATACATGCTCCGAAACAATTCTTAGAAACTTTAAATGTTGAGAACATAAATATAATAAAAAAACTAAAAACATATTTGTTCAAAGGTAATTAACACACACGAAAGTAAATTTCTAACATTTTCAAGAAAAAATTAAATCAATAAATCCAATGCATGATTAACAACAATTAATAAAATAGAACAGTCAATTGATTTACAATGATTTGACCTAAATAAGTAACAATAAAAATTACATACACAGCACATGAAATTAAAACAAAAGAGGAAGCTACGAGCCGTAGCGGGGTTACGGCGTAGCCGGGGTGCGGTCGGCGACCCCTGGCCGTGAACGGGGGCGCGTCGAGCTAGCGCCGCACTGTATCCCCCCGCACCCCGCAGCCCCCACCCTTGCTTCCGCCGCTGAGCCACCCCGCACCCCGGCGCACCGCCACACTGGCTGTGTACCCAGACACGGGCTCACCGCACCCTGACATACACAGGCTGCTGTATAAACGATGCCGCAACCACTAAATTTTCCGAATGCATTTGCACGTCTGCCATATGCTTTGGCCTGTTGGTCTAGTTGTTAGTAATCCTGACTGCTGAGCCAGAGGTCGTGGGTTCGATTCCTATCCAGGACAAATAATTGTGTTATGAGCACGAGCATTTATTCTGTGTGTTGAGTATAGTTTATCTATAATACTTGTCTTTAGTAATATGTAAATATTTTTTTAGCAGTCTCTGCCTGGATTGGGATCAGATGGCTGTGTGTCTCAGGTTATTATTAAATTATTATTATTTGTTAGTCGTGAAAAATATTCCAAATATATTCCGTCCACTTTTAATTACCACTGTTAATTAAAAATACTCAGCACAGAACAAGATATCATTGTAACTAATATTGTCTTTCTCTATTTTTAGATTTCATATTCTTTTTTTCACGATTTTATATTCACAGCGAAGAATTTGCTTTGCTGTACCGACATTATAACAGAAAACTGACTACAAAATTTTAGATTATATTTATAAACAATTTCAACTGTACCT
This sequence comes from Euplagia quadripunctaria, assembly GCA_963859945.1. Classification (NCBI taxonomy): domain Eukaryota; kingdom Metazoa; phylum Arthropoda; class Insecta; order Lepidoptera; family Erebidae; genus Euplagia; species Euplagia quadripunctaria. The sequence continues at coordinate 19,719,892 of OY982576.1, forward strand.
ATTAACAAAAATAATTACATACTGTATCAATGCTACTTACTCAATTCAGTCACGCACACTACAAACAAAACAACACAAGCACGGTCGCCCAGTTCTCTTCAAAGCGTCTTCCGTCAATGCCACACCCCCGAACAACGTACGAACAGGGCGGCACTCACACACATACATCATCAAAGAAAAATCTTTGTTTGTGTGCGTTGTAGACAAGTCGCTACACTGTAGGGTTTTTGATAGTGTAAGTGGAAAATGTATGTTAATGTGGTACTTCCGCGTTTACTCTATTCGTGTCACGCACACATGCGCAGCAGGTGGTGAGGTTATAGGTAGTGCGCGGAGTGGTTGGTATGTGTGCGTAGGGTGCATCGACTCTGCTTCCTGTTCCACAGGGTACAACGGCCTCGGGCCCTGATTTATGTTCGTTCGTTTGAAGGTTTGCGTGTTATTGTGACGTTTCCAGCTCATTTGATTATGAATGTATTTACCCTTATTGTGAGTTGATTGATCAATAAAAACAGAAAAATTAAATATGTTAATGTGGAGTTTTCAAAATTTATAGGGCGTGCTCTAAATTTTAGGACATTAAGTGCTATTTAACATTCTTCCCTGCTATAAAATTGTTTTGTTAATAATTAATTACCTACTTTACCTTCCTTCCTACTTTAAATATACCTAACATAATGATGCGAAGACTTATCGTCGACTTCTTTGAAGTGAAAACTTCTTTAGGCACATTGGGCACTTTTGTTGTGGGGAAAAAGTAGTGAACTCAGATGATGTGTATATGTGACAGATTTGTGTGTTCGTATATATGTATATATCTGTGTTTTCACTTCTGACGTGCAGTCCTATGACTGACAGTTTTTTTAAATACACACTTTACAAGAAAAAAAGATTAAGGAATCAGCGAATACCTAAGCCTGCTTTTGATCAACTTCAAAAAAAGATGGAATCCTCAATTAGTTAAATCTTTTTGTATGTAAATAGCCACGTTACAGTATAAGTAAACAAACATAATCTTCGCTTTTATGAAACAAAGCTCCCAAACACGTGCCCACTGGTTCGTTCCCAATCTTATCTTAACTTCTTGGTAGCCTGAACGTACTCACCAGTTCAAAAAGTTTATTTATTACTGGCAGTGCTGTCTTGTCATAGTCCTCCTCCCAAAAAGAGGTACTGGATCACTCCGGTGGTTTCATTTTAAGCAGAAATTTGTCGTACCTTACCTTCTAGCAAGGTCACGTAGCTTTTCACTAACCAAAAAAACGGGTATGGAAAGGTGAACCACATTTATTATTTTTTTACATAATACCGGAAGTTTTTTTATATATCCTGCTAAACACAACAATCTGATATGGATATTTAGCTGCTCCTTTGTCTGAAATTATTTCTGTGGTCGGCCTCTGCAGCATCAGGTCTATTGACCACTCTCACTCATTCGGTTGGGAATCGATTTATTAGAGTTGGAACACTATTCCTCCTTAATTTTGTGTAAAGAATACTGCCGGAACCCGATAGATCAGCAGCCAGGGAGTTGACGTGTATGGTTAATTTTTTCTGATAGTTTTGGCTGTGGGCAGCGATTTCCTGCTTCACCGTTTTAGCTTGAGATCTTGCAATATGTATTTATTGTAAATGCATTTGAGGATGTTAAACATGACTCTAATAGCTTTGGTCTGAAACCATTCCAGGATGTCAATATTGCTATTGCTTGCTGTTCCCCAGAGGTCAGTTCTATATGTCCAAACCGGTTTCAATATAGATTTGCATACTGCCATTTTACCTTCGTTGTTTAATTGTGACTTTTTACCAATCAGCCAGTACATGCTTCTGAGTTTTGTATCCAACGCTTTTCTTTTGCTCCAAATTTGTCTCTGCCAAGTCAGCCTTCTATCCAGATGCTTGCCGAGATACTTTGCGGTATCACCATTTGAAATTTGTTCTCCGTTCAGTGTGATTGGGGGAAGTTGCCTTTGTTTACGGGGAAAGTTACGATGGCAGATTTGCATTAGTTCGCCTTTATTCTCCATGCATTAAGCCACTTTTCGATATCACATATATGTTTCTGCCCATAAGTATAGTTTTATTTATATAATAAGGTGTAAAATAAACATATTGGCCATCTTAAGGTAAGGGCTTATTTGTGCTTATAAACTTCGCGGCACCAGAGAAATCAATCATTGCTTCAGTGCCGGTTTTCTGTGACACCCCGGTCCAGCCGGCCTATACGTGCCGAAGCATGGCTCTCCCAACATTGTTTCACATCATTAACCAGTATAACTAGCAATGTTATTATACAGACATCCCGTACCATGACAGGTCAACATACATATATACTGGACACCTGGAGCTACTCCAGATTGCCGTTGTGCATATTTTTTAAATTTATAATATAATTTAAATTTTAAAAATGTTAGCTTTTTGTACTGCTTCTACATACAAACTTTAAGTAATCCAAATTTCACATGGCTAAGTGCGCATATTTTATTAAAAATCCCTTCAACGATTAGAAAAAAGATGATCTTCGAACACCTGAACAAATTTTCTGGAATTATTTCTAAAAACACTCCCAACTGATTCACCTTTCAAACAAAAAAAAAAACAAAATCAAAATCGGTTCATCCGTTCGGGAGCTACGATGCCACAGACAGACACACACACACAGAGAGACACGTCAAACTTATAACAAGCCGTGGTTTTGGCGTCGGGGGTTAAAATACATACAAAGAATTCTCGTCACGTATCAATATAAAGATATATAATAATGTAGATATAGAATTATACTTGATGTGAATAGCGTTAATCAGCCTTAAGTTTTAATGTAATTTTACCCGTATTCTCTAAAATATACGAAGGACATAGTTTCATATATTTTACAGTATATGACGGGATTCAGTCCCATACATTTTTATAACATTTCTAATATTTTCAGAATTTATACACCGCAACAACTGCAATGCGTAAAATAACACATAAATATACTCTACTTAACTATATGCAATGTAAAATGCAAAAACGGATGGACTTTCCACAAACCTATGTCACCCTGGTAATACTACTGAACAATTTTTTTTGATGTGAAACATCTATAGCCGCACGTAAAACTGATTTCTGGCGTGGCGACGCATGCCGTGGCGACGCGTCGCCACGCTATATGATGGTATATATATACAGTCTATATGCAGTAGTGTGTACGGTGTGGCGACGCGTCGCCATGCGCAATCGACTGTGCGATTCTCTCTTTTGATTCGACTTTTACAAAATAATGTCGATGTTTCACATCTGCCAGGCGTCCCGTGACGGCTCACATTTTTTTTTTATAAAAGGGGTTAATAAGTTTTTAGGCCATGCGTACTACGTTTTATAGGGAGGACAAATCCGAAACGATGCAAATAACGACGCTTTCTAATTTGTTCGTTTTTTAGATAGATAGGGTCTGAAGGGTTTATAGCAGTGGTGGTTTAAGGTTAAAGGCAGAACTCGCATTCAGGATTCTTTCACTTTTCAAACACCAGCTGCGTATCATCACTACATATTATAAAACAAAGTCCCCCGCCGCGTCTGTCTATCTGTTTGTTGGCGATAAACTCAAAAACTACTGACCAGATTTTCATGCGGTTTTCATCAATAGATATAACGATTCATGAGGAAGGTTTAAGTATATAATTTGTTAAGGTTTTGTGTAAATTGGTTGAAATATGATGATGATTGTTGAAGATATCTCTGCTACCCGTGCAAAGCCGGGGCGGGTTGCTAGTTAGAAATAAATTATCACCTAATGGTGGCAGAGAAATTGTAATGTGGATTGTAAAGTCTAGCAATGCGCATTAGATGAACATGTTAGAACTTTTTTTTATGGTATAGGGGGCAAACGAGCAGACGGGTCACCTGATCTTAAATAACTGCCGCCGCCCATGGGCACCTGCAATCAAGAGTCACAAGTGCGTTGCGGGCTTTAGGGGAAGTAGGGGAAAGGTGGTAGAGGGGGGAGGGATGGGTTAGGTAACCTCACTCACTCGGCGAAAAGCAGTGCAAGCATTGCTTTACTGCCGGTTTTCTGTGAGGCCGTGGTATCACTGCCCAAGCATGGCCCTCCCATAGTGGAACATACTTTGTAATGAGGAGGTAATTTATCCTTAGCTAGTTGCCATCGTTGCAAACCAAAAGTGGGTTGAACTCCTAAATGTAAAAATAAGTGAAATACTGCGGAATGTTTTTTTTGTAGTTTCCTTTTACTCACAGGCTATGGGAATTTCTTTTGCGCACCAAATTCTAAAATTTTTGTGATTAAATTATCATGTTAGTTTGTATTTGAAACCTACATCTGAAAACAAATTTTAAAACACTTCATCCAATCCCTCTGTCTCTGGCCCCTCTTAGGCCAACTCATTCTCAGCGATTAGGTAAAACTCAAATATATATATTTTTTATTATTTTAGGGGGAAAATAACTCACACGGGGCCAAATAATGTGGTGGGTGGCCTAAAAGTTTAACAAGTGTGCAGTAAGTGCCTCGTTTTGAACACTGTCAACGCGGGCGCATTGTCATGAATGGTGAAGGAGAAGCCCGCGGTGGCACGTGTTCGGTTGCTTGTTTGTAGCTTTTTAATTTTTATAACTTTTAAATTGAGGAGAGTACACAATTTAAGCATTTACATATTTTCTAGTGATATTTAAGACATTTATTACGTCATAATACCTACTTCTTTGATCTCAAAAGTTTTATAACAAAAAATAAAGAAGCGTAATGTCGTATGACTTGTCGGTGCAAGTGCACCAGCTCTGATCGTAAGCAATTTAGCTTAGTTGAAGGAGCTAATAGAAATACTAGTAACGAGTGGCCCTAAATCCATAAAAAAGGAGAACGGAACGCATATTTTTTCACAATCTTTTCACTGTCTCCTAGTTCTATTAAAAATAATTCTCAATATTAATTTTATAAAAACGTTTAAATATTAAAAAAAAAATTACCCATATTATGTTTTTTACAGTTTACGGTTACGTAAAAGAATTGTCGAATCTTTTCATACATCATTTTAATTAACCAGCAGTTTTAAGAGGTACCTAAGCTGTGTAAATAAACGTACGTTTGAAGATGTCGACGATACTCATCGTAGACGTAAACTGCAAAACTAATACAGGCTTTAAAATATGAACACGGTTAGCCTGCCAGCGTGCAGCGTGTAGGTTTTATTTGGTTTCCTTCCCGCCGCAATATCATTCCACAATGTTACCAACGCACCTGACTCGCCTATTTGAAACTTTTGTTGTGTTTCCTCTTTTGTTCCCCTCGCCAAACCTTTTTTAAACTGCTCGGGCAAAATATGAGCTCGGAATTGTATTACGTTGCACCTGTATAGAACCTCTTGTACATTTCCGGCTAGGCTACCAGGCGCACAGACTTTGTTAGGTATATAAAATAAGTTACCTAAGCGATCATTGGTCGCTGGTTAATATTTGAACTGATATCTAACCATAGACGTAGCTTTTATGAATAATTTATTTTATTTAGAAGAGTTTATAATTTACGTAGGCGGCAAGTGAGTATTTCATATTTTCAAGATTATTAGTTTTTAAATAGTATTAAAAAAAGTGTATGTGTGCAATTCACACACGGCAGAAGGGAAACTTCAGAAAAGCAGGTCAAGATATACAAAGAATGGCCTTAATAATAAACAGTAAGCAAACCTGAAGTCCAGTTACAACTGTACACAACTTTCAAAATAAACAATACTTCGTTTTCAAAATAGGTTAAGGTTGGGTTTAAATGTAAATTTGTAAAGAATCAATTGAGTATAAGTGAAATATGAAGAAAAAATGGACAAAAATTACACCACGCTGACATTGACATATAGTATACAGGTAAAGACAAAGATTATAGGAACTTTATCGTGATGCTTCCGTTTCATCGAATTTCAAACGATTCACAACGATTCTAAAGATGTTTCACTTCAAAAAACGTGAGATAAACTTCCGACCTCTGTTAGCGTTATTCTATAGGTGTCTTTAATTAGTAAAAAAGGCTCGTCGAAACTCTAATGCACAGCTGTACTTATCTGTTCCTGTGTACTGACATCTATGTGGCTTTTCCTAGTCTCACAGAGCAACACAATCTGTATGTTAAAACGAAAGCAATGTTCAGTAATGTATTTTTACTTAGAGGTGGGGGTTGCCAGAGCCTGAGAGGGGACAAATACTTGCTAGCGTTTATAGGCACCAAGAACTGTGTCCGATCCGGTAGGCCGTGTGGCAGGTGGTAGGCAATGAGGCAACAAAGTGAAAACACAGATCAGGGGATATCAAAAATTCATTAGACTGATTAGGTCTGCAGTTAAAACGTTCTAAAAAAAAACAACGCGGCAACTTGAAAAAAGACTCGTCTCGCGTCCCGACTCCCCCTCTATGTGTCTTTTGAATATTTGATTTGCTTTTTCGCTAGTCTGTCGCACGTCCCCACAAATGGATCAGGCTGGCAGCAAGGATATCTAGTGACACATACATGTACGCGACATCGTACTTTGATTTATGGTATTACTAGGATTTGATCACCTGGATCACCTGATCGCCTGGTGGCATTAACTTTAAATGTTTTGTTTTATATCAATATTTTAAAAGACATCTTCCGCAATTGGACACAAAGAACATCCAGACTCGGAACAACAATTTGTGGTTCACACAAGTTTTTGTCCCGTGTTGGAATCGAACCCACAACACTCGGAGCGGCGAAGTATTAAGGCGACCACTATAACCACGACGAAGACTACACAGGTGGCGCCACCTGTGTAGTCTTCTTCTAGACTACATTATACTGAACGCGCATAGCGTTATCGCGTATTTTTTAAATTTGTAACACATATTTTTTTGCCACTTTAGTCACATCGTTTGTGACGGTAGGTATAAAGAATAAAAGATAAATAGATATCCAGAAAATAACGAATAATAATGAAATATAATAGTCGATTGCATCACTATTTTTTAACAAAGTGTTGTCAGAGTTAAAAACTAAAGTAAATATTTATAGATCAACAAATTACCTTAAGAGTTCATAGTCAGCGGTGAATCACTCGCAGCTCTCACGACGCGGACAGACGCCGATTCGCCAATATTTGTATTGTGCACTATATCTCCCTGTTGCACTCTAGGAGATATGATATTGTAAGATACGCTATGTTATGTAAAATATTTTTTTTAACCCCCGACAAAAAAGAGGCGTGTTATCAGTTTAACGTGTCTGTGTATCTGTGTCTCTGTCTGTGGCATCGTAGCTCCGTAGTCGTAAAGACTGAGGTTTCTGCAACTTTCGGCGGCAAGCAAGTGACAACTCTGGTGCTGCAAGCGTATAAAAACAGATTACCACAACCTCCACAACCTTATTGGAAACCTTAGTGGCATAAAATTGGATTATTGGTATAAGGATACAGTCAATAGCAACTAACTGCAGTAGTCAGGTGGCAGGCGAAATTAAACCGTAGTCTCTCCAGTATAAGGTTGAATGCTGTTTAACACCTAACTTTTTCGTTTTTATTGCTGTCTCAATCTTGCGACAAACACGTTCGTAACAATACGTTACAAAAGCAGTTCAAATGCGACTTGAACTCGCATGAAGAGGGTCCCATACGATAAACATGGCTCTACCATGAATTTTTAGACAAACTTTACTTACATTGTAGTTGAAGATCATGTTCTCCAACACATCCCAATTGCAAATGTAAGTTTTTACGCACAATATTGAGAGATTTACTTGTTATGCCCATAGGCTTCTTATTGCTTTTCCTGTATAAGTCAAGAACTATTTCCCGTATTTTTATTTTAGTGTTAGTTGTTTCGGAGATAAGAGTAGGAGAAAGCTTAATTTTCAACTATTTTCTTAAATAACTTTAAAACTATTCCTCTTTAAATTATCTATAAATGTATATATTTGAGACCCTTACACATAACAAGCCCTTTCATTTGATATGTTACAGTATAGTTTTTTTTTCTAATTTGGTCCCCATATTAATTTTTTTTATTAACTTTGTACATCTGTGTTTGGGTCACAAAAATTTACTAGGGTACCATATTTCAACTTACTCGGTCTAGAATCGAAGCAATGACTGGCTGTGACAGACAGGCGTGGGAGTGACTCTATAAGGGTTCAGTTTAAAGTAATTCAAAATCGAGTACCAAAAATCGTCCTATCCCAAGAAACGTATTTAAAAACAATTTAAATTTAGTTATCAAATTTTTTATATTCTTTTAGATAACTGTTCTATTCGACTTCTAGAAACCATCCGATCAATAAGTAATTAAATAAAAAGATAATCGTTCCACTGTGTAAAAATACTATACTTTAAAGAAAGTGCTATGCTAAATCCTAAACTGTATCTTATAATATATTAGTTGTAAAGGAACACCAACTTTATCGTAAGCTTGCAATCTATCGCCGGCTGTACAAAGCACCGACCAGTGAACGTTTACTCAGCAAGGCTTCCCAGATGCACCTTTAAACTGTTCCCTTGTGAACCACTTACACCTACCGCTTATGATATCCTAGTACAAACTCACTGTAAAAGCATGTTTCCACTATATTATAAATGTGAAAGTAACTTGTCTCTCTGTCTGTTACATGCTCCCGCCTAAACCCTTTAACTTTAACCCAAATTTTAATGAATCTTTTTACAAAGATAGGAAGGACCTTGGAGGAGGACATAGGCTACTTTATGTCGCAAAAATAAAACTTCAAAGGAGTCAAATAGGGGATGAAAATATGTATGGGAGAACAATAATTTCTCAAGTTTGGAGATGTAAAAATATAGAATGTTTTCTGCAATTTTCAACAATCAAAATGGAGAAAAAATAGACTACTCGTACTTATCCTACGCAGACAAAGTTGCGGCCAAATTAGTAGTATTATAAACACGAATGTGAGTTTGTTTGTTAAGCGTGCACGCCTCAACTACTCAGCCAATCATCAAGAAAATTTTCAAAAAAAAGACAAGACAACCTTTCATCCAGAAAAAAGTATCGTTCCTGGGGGGTCGAAGAGAATAACTTTAATGAAGGCGCCGGCAAAAACCAGCAACAAATATATATTTCCTGTACTAGTTGAAAATAGCAAAATTTTTCATGCCTAATTCATTACGAAGAATTTAATAACTAATAATATAATTATTGAATAAAAACTTTCGTTCATATTAATTAAGTTTTACTCATTTGTGCATTTCGGGAATACCCCATTAGTTTCGGACCTGACTCCTCCCCCGCCCCCCTTCAGGTGGGACGCTTCACCCCGTTCAAAGAGTGGCCGTGAGTTTGTTTACCCGATTTCTTCTCACAAGGCTCAACTATTTGGAATCGGGCGGCAAAAGATCGACATTGGCAAATAGTGGTTTTACCTATTTGCAACATGGTATTATTAATTTTTATACATTACTACCTATACCATAGCTACCCGGCCACGCGTTGCTGTGGCTAAGTTTTTTAAATAAAAAATATTGTGAACACAAATTGAGATATTAACTATCCTATCTCTCAAATTGCACATAGTGGATCAAACTGCACACAGTGTGCAAAATTTCATTAAAATCGGTTAATTAGTTTAGAAAGACAATATAGGAGATGGGAACATGAAATAAAAAATAGAAGAACAGCCAGGGGGAGAGAAAAGTAACAGAGGTTGGAAGACGCCTTGCCAAAATTGGGCAAACAGTTCCATTTGTCGACGAAGAAGTTTAAACGTTATAATATAAAAACTTGTTATACGCGTTATTCGTATTAACAACATATAATTTTTCTTATTTATTTATCATTATATTAATTCGTGAAGAGAATTCTTTGTACCTCTTATTAAGTAAATATCTCGCACGCAGGAATGTCATATTTAGAACACTTAAAGTTTATATGTAGAACAAGTTTTTATTCAATGCACGCGAGCGAAGCCGCGCGGGAACTGCTAGAGTTCCGCTCGCGTGTACATATTTATATATTTTGCGCAGAACCCTAATTTTCCAAAATAAAAGTAGCCTTGGTTACTCCTTATAACACCAGCTATCAGCTAGTGAAAGTCCCGTGGAAATCGGTCCACCCGTTCCTAGTTATATAAATCTGTAAAGTAAGATAATGCAAATATTGTTCCTCCCACTAAAATAAAGTACTGTACAATGTACGCAATGTAGACTAAACAATATACAAGGTAGTCAGTAGCGTCTCGTGAAACGGCCACATTGCTCAGTTGACGACTGTTCCTGACACTGCACAATTTTAATAATGATTTTATTCTGATAATTCCTCAGTTGACACATCATAAATTAGAAATGCTTATTTTTAAAGTGAAAACTTCTTCAGGCACGTTGGGCACCTGGTATGCGGAAAAAGCACTGAACTCGCGTGACCGTCACGCTCAGATACATATATAGAAATGTGTGTGTGTTTTCACTTCTGACGTGCAATCCTACGACTGTTTTTTTTAAACATAAGATGTGTTCACGAAATATGTGCAACAAACAAACATGTCTTTTTACTCCGCTCCTGTTGGTTCAAATGAACTTCAATTTATTGTTGTAAAAACGCTTAAGTCTGCGCTTATACGCTCAAACCACTGCTCGAGTCGGTTCTAGAAGGCTCGAGCAGCTAGATCGGTTCTAGAAGCTTTTTCGGAGCGGAGAACTCGACGCATGACTCGAGCTTCAGCGTGAGCGTCGTAAATACAGGTTTATCTTATATAGGCAATCCACCACTGTGCGGTTCTCCAGAAATTTTATGCCTCGCACAACAATCTCTGGAACAAATTGTCGCTTGCGGTATTTCCGGACCGATACGACCTTCAAACCTTCAAGAAAAGAGCGTACTCCAATCTCAAAGGCCGGCAACGCGCTTGTGACTCTTGAGTTGCAGGTGGCCATGGGCGACGATAGTCACTTACTATCAGGTAACCCGTCTGCTCGTTTGCCCCATATAATATTTTAAAAAAATATGTATTATACAGCATTTATCTGTCCTGATCTATATTTTATTTCAATCTAAGCACTTTTTTTATTACGTCTTTATTAATTTTACGAGTATATCTGTATGTAAAACACATACTCTAGACAGCTACGTAGACACCTTGGCTCGAATAATACCAACAGAAGCGGATTAAAATTGAAACGGAACAAGAAAAATAGATCTTTGTCCAATGAAGACTTGTGACTAGCGAAATTAATTTTACCGACAAACGAAAGAGTTTTGAAATCTTCTTAATTGTGGCGTAATTCTTTACTTACTTACTTTTTTTTTAATAAACTTTTTAGGTCTTCCCGTTTTGTTGGGTTTTGTTAGAATTATGTAACAAGCGTTCACATAATTTTCTTCTTTTGTTTTACCAAAGAACAATTGTTCGAGATGTTTTTGTATTTAAGTAGCTTTTCTTAACACATTTTTATTAGCATGTAACTAATTGCACTCTCTGAAGAAAAAGAGCGCACTCCTACCTTAAAGGCTGGTAACGAACTTGAGACTCTTGAGTTGCAGGTGTCCATGCGTGGCGGTCACTTACCATCAGGTGACCCGTCTGCTCGTTTGCATACTAGGCCATAAAAAAATTACAATATAGTTTACATCAAAAACTAAATGCTCTATTTTCACTACTGGCAGTGAAAGCTCTAGCACCGAGTAAATTTTGTTACAAGAAAAACTTTCGTAAGTGGTATTCATGTTTATTGAAGACCATACGGTTTTACTCACGACAAGGCGACAGTGTGACGCCTGAAACCGTAGCGGCAGGACGCTTCACTCCTTGAAGAAGGGCCCGCGTCGGGTCTGAAACTAGTCTGGCATCCCCGAAATACAAACGTGAGTAAAACCGTATAGTCTTCAATAAACCGAGTAAGTTATATGCAAATGTACAATTTAAAAAAACGCTTTATGATTAAGGAACACACTACTATCTGCGCGTGCGTGAGCCGTCTAAGGTTTGATACCTTACATTAGAAAACAAATTCTGTCAATACATATTTGAATCGTGAACATACAAGTATTCGTTAATGTACATAAACTCTGCTACTACACATTCTTTACATTTAATGTTCTTAGTAAACGATTCGAGATTAAGAAGAACCAAGAATTGATTACCACTAAAGCCACACCTGATTTGGATATAATGATACTGCTATTAATTTTATATATAATACTAAATAATAATAATAAGGCAGTCCTCCTCGATATGGCACGCATAGTGAGGAGGTTTTTGTCTCTGGTACACAAACCACCGGTAGCTTGGTATCTTAGTACTATTTTTTTTATGTATTGTTTATATCTGAATGTATTTAAAAATGTAATTTATATGTATGTTTAGGTATTTAAAAAAATAAAGAGAATAATAATATTCTAAATGCAATAATAATATTTTCACGCCTAAACTACTTAACCAATCTTAATTCATTTTAGTACAGAGATAGACGGGAGCTTGAAGAAGGATAATATGCATTTGCTGCGAAAATAACATGTGAATTGGGATAATATGGGATGAAAGTTTGTTTAAAAGACAAATCATTTCTCAAGTTTATATAATAATTCAACATACGATTATTTGTTTTTTTATTTACGCAGACGAAGAAGTTGCGGACGCCAGCTAGTAATGGCAATGTGCGGTGCTTTCAATTAATGACTTTGAGTTAAGTTAAATCCATATAGTTATATAAAAATCAATGCCACTTTTCGTTGTAATTTTATAACTCAAGAAAGGGCTCACCTATCCAAACCTAATGTTTAGGCTTTGTTCGGACTATTTAGTAGATGGTTTATGTGAAGTTTGCACAAAAAAGAAAACTTAATGAGAGACTTACGCGGATGAAACCGCGGGGCGCAGCTAGTATATTATAAATAATGATAAAATTGCCGACGCGGTATGCACAATTTCATCAATGCTTTGTCATATATGCAATATATTGGATCGTAGAGTGGAGACCGCGAATCGGTAAACGAAAGGTAGGATGCCCCCCAGCCAGATGGACCGACCTGAAGAAGGTAGCAGAGATGGACTGGATGCGGAAGGCGGAGAACCGGGTGCTGTGTGGGCGGGCGGTGTGTGTGTCAAAGTCCAGCAGTGGACTGTGATAGGCTGATTGATTGATTGACTGAATGCAGTCAAACAAAACAATGATGACACCATTTATTTAAGAATATTTTATTTTGGAATTTTTAAATTATGTTGTACGTGTATTTATAATTAAATATTTTTCTTCTTCAGCTTTCTTCTTCGTTGCTTTATATTTGCGTCGCTCACACTTTTTTTCGATATGTATGTGTTTTATGCAAAACTTTGTAAGTTTCTTCTTGTTTAGCCGTTACAACTTTACTGTTTTATACAATTAGTTTAACATTTACACACATTATCGATTTAATTGATTTCAGATTCTGTCTCTGTACATTATTTATTCGCAGTAGCTTGCACTGAAACTATTGTTACTTTTGACGGATACTCGGACTATACTGAAAAACACAAAAGCAGAACAGGTACCTTAGAAAAACTGTTATTTTTTTTTCAATCAAAGATTGTGCCAATCAGCTAAGAATTTGTTTTGTTAAATCGACATAATATATGTAATAACAAGCAAAAATTTAAAATAACTCTAAACTAAACTCAAAACTAAATCTGGAAAGCAATTGGTGAGGAGTTGGTTATCCTGCTGATTCCAGACGATGTTGCAGCATCAGGTCAAGGTTACCATGTTATTGTCATGTCATTAGTCACAGGATACTAAATTTCAAATCGAACAGACTAGTGAAAGTCACATCAGGGATATCAGGGGTTACATAAATTCTGATGATCTTTAATTGGCTATACAGATTATCTTGAATTATAGCTAAGCTAGCTTTCAAATATAAATAACTAAATCTAAATCATCCTATCCGTTTAGGAACTATGAGGCCAAAGACAGAGACAGATACACAGACGAACCAGTTTCATGTGTCTATCTATCTGTATACATAGACACATGAAACTGGTTCGAGGGTTAAAATGAAACTTATTGGTTTTGCTCCTTACAAAATTAGAAAATTTTCATATCTCAACAAACAATCGAGAGATGACGCTGATATTCTTATCATCGAAACAGCTTTTGAAGATGCCAAACATGAGATAATTTAATTTAATAACTATAATTACCACTTACGGAAGATATTTCTCTAAAAGATATGATAACTCAATACAACTTAAAAATTGACCCTTTAAATATTACCCTTATATACTTGTTGGAACTGTAGTATATCAACTGTTTTTATATTGCCATCATCATAAGAGAAGGTATAGATTTGCTCGTCATTTAAATAGAACCTTCTCAATTACATCAACAAGATTTGTTTTATTAAGTTGGCAATGCAAGTTAAAACAAAAATGTATTTCAAAAGTTTCGACAGATACCCCTTTTCTAAAAAACTTATTTTATGCTCCAAACGTAACGATGATAGAGTGGATGAGGTGATCTCGTCCACTCTGTCACCCGTTAACGAAAAGTTTTATTTATATTTTAAGAATTGATAAAAATCTGTGATAAAATCCTCACTATAAATTATTTTCCTGTGTGTCTTTAACTTTACATACAACCCAATACTAGGACAGCAGAACACTTAAACAAGTCGCAACCCACAATCACACTCAGCAAGTTCCTTACAAATTGACAAAAACCTAATTACCTTTACTCGTGATATTTAAAAGTTCGCAATCATCATTACATATCTACTTACTTTTATTTTATTGTGTACGTGAAGTTATCTGATAATAATTAACATAATGGCAGTACAATGACCTAGCCGCACCTGCTGTATTTACGACCAATGCGTGTGTTCTTCAAATCGAAACGGATTATTGTGCCAGGTGTTGACTGATACCACTTACTGATTCTGGTGACCTAGTGCTAGCCTAGTATTCATCATACATCATCACCTCATCATCAACTACCTCACTGTTGGGAAAATCATCATAAACGAAATGTGGAAAGTCCCCATTGATCGCACATCTGCAAAAAAAAGTTATTCAAGGTCAAAGTTTGCAAATATAGTTTTTTTTTACATTTTTCAGCCAAACGGTAAGTTTTATCATAAAATAGCGTGGAAATTGAACCCACGACCTCAGCTCAGGTCAGCAGTCAGCATCACTAACCACTAGACCAACAGGCCAGTCGCCAATAATACCTTAGGCAATTTATTTTGACATTTACTTTTAATTCAAATCAACCACGTACGAGAATAATACGTAAAAGTGTCAATAAAATGTACCTACGTACCATTCTTGTCTGACAACAATTTTTTTTTTAATATCATTAAAGATAATTATGTGATTTGAATGGTAATAACAAGTGCTATACCACAGTATAATGTATATACATATACTGTGGCTATACCTACGTATTCATACGCAGGTATAGCACTTGTTATTACCATACAACTATTCAATTTCAAATTCGGAAGGCAATGGAAGGAAAAGGTTATTGCTTCCGGATGGATTGGGGGGTGTTAGCAATAGCTCGAGAAGGTTAGGTTCGGATACTGGTAACACGAACTGGCTGATGCCGGAATATCCAAGTCCAAATAATATTATATATATTGTAATAGTTCATATTTAGTCATATTGTTCTCCGACCTTGGAAGTCGCTGACACCTGTGACACAGGATATGTACAGTACAGTACTGTCACTCGGCCCTTTCCTTGAAATAATTACCTACAGCCGGACGGTATGTAAACACGCGATAGGGCTGCCCATAATTTCATCTACCTACTTGAGTTTCTTTCTAGTTTTGTGATAATGAAATAAATTTTAACATTTACAATCTTATATTTTCAGCAACCAAAAACAGCACAATATAGTCTATAATTTCTATTTGCTATATTAAGGATTTAAGTATTTTTATTCATTTCAATGAAATACACAAATCGCACGCTTACTGCTTAAAAACGATCACTACGTTCGTTCTTCAGTGCGGAGCAGTCGCGATTGTTTGTGTACCGAGTATATACCGAACGCAAGGCGTGTAGGTATGTCTCGCTATCCGACCGTTTGTATGAAGATACCATACTGTATATACTTTATACTGTGCCTGTGATACAGTGAATTTAACGGGTAATGTTGAAAAGAATAAGACTGTGTGTGTGTGTGTGTCAGCTTCGACGGACGACTGCAGTTTACAATCTTACGGTGACATATATAACATACGGAGACGCCATCTTTTATTTACGCACGACTTGAATTTACAATACAATCAATCACTTTATACACACACTTTTATACACATACATGATTTTAAAGTGACAGAAAATGTAAAGCTTTTGAGTTAACGCTTTTATTAATTTTACAACTCATAAAATTTCCATACCCGGCCTTATATACCACTTTGATGGCACTTTGGGTTGCACAATTTTTTTTTATTTAGCAACAAAGGCAAGGCAAGGCAAAGGCAATAATTATAATGGTCAGTCAATGTGATAAAAAACGAGGTTTATATAAGTACTAACCACAGGGCCCGATTTCACACGATTCATGTTGCCGATCATTATAAATAGTGCAATGTTTAATCACTTGATCCATAAGTTATGGATCAAGTGATTATTATATGTTAAGGACCATAAAATATAATAATATACAGATTACCAGTACCTATAAGTATCATATTAGTTTCACCTCTACTAACAAGGTCGCGTGTTGCTAGAACTCAATACGTTTAACACATTGTTGGTACAATGTTGAATAAACATCACTTTCTGATTCTCTAAAGCTTTGGCTTCTAGACAGAGTTACTGAGATTAATATACATATCTGCAATACTTAACTTTCAAAAAAGTATCACCGGCTTCAACGCCCCTAAATCATAATAATTTGTAATAAGCTGTATTCTTCACCCTTAGATGTAGAGTATTTTCTTCAAATTTAAATGGGACCAACCTTGAGTACAACTAATTCAATTAAAAAAATAATTTTTGAAATCGGTTCACAGATGGCGCAGATACTACGTAACATATGCACAAAAAAAACAATATTCAGTCGAATTGAGAATATCCTCCTTTTTGAAGTCTGATAAAAATGTGCAAAACCATAGGTACAAGTTATATATATGTATATAGTAAACCTACCCCTCGCATGTAATGTCGTATGCACGAAATCCCTCAAAAGGAAATGAATCTTAATACTGTTTTCCTCAGAGGAAATACAAAATATTTATTTGGGATGGCATAACTGTCGATATATATGTGCCAGATGTGTTGTAATATAATATAATGTTTTAGTCGCAGATTCACGATGTATTTAGTACTTTTAACTAGTTTTAGGGTTCAGTGCGTCTGAATGAAAAAACAGAACAATTATAGGATGACTCGTGCGTCTGTCTGTCCAGTCAATTTTCTCCGAAACTACTGGACCGAATAAGTTGAAATTTGGTGAAAATATCAACTCCTGTAACCCAAATACAGATGTGTAACGTAAATAAATTATTTTTAATATAGGAGTCACTTTTCGGGGCCAAATGAAAAATAAAAAAGCAAACTACATCATGTAATATAATCAAATGAAAGTGCTTGTTGTGACGGTCACTAATCCCACTAATATTATAAATGTGAAATTTGTATGTATGGATGTTTGTTACTCTTTCACGCAAGAACCACTGACCCGATTGTGATGAAACTTGGCATGTAGATAGCTGGAGACCTGGATTAATGCATAAGCTACTTTTTATCCCGATATTCCCACGGGATCGGGACTTACGCGGGTGAATCCGTGTGGCGCTGGTAGTATGTTATGAAAACAGATAAAGCGACCAACTCGGAATTGTCTCCGAAGCTGCTGAGCCTAAAATTTTGTAAATAACACGTTCAGCTCCCTTTAATATGGTTGAGCGGGACGATGGCTGCTGGCATCATCAGAGTATCGTTACTAAGCCCAATCATTTGGACTGAAGAGTTCCACTATCCGCCTCCTGGCTCCATCATCAGCTCAGCTCCAAGAAGCCAAATTATAATATTTTCATCCAAAGCACATGTAGCACAACATACAAAAGCGAAAACATCTACGCTATAACAGCCTACAAAATTTTAATAATAATATCTTGGATGAATTTTATGTGGAAGGCGAAGGGCCGGGTGCTGTGGCGCACATAGGGAGAGGCCTATGTTCAGCAGTGGACTCCGATAGACTGATTGATTGATTTGATTTGGATCATGAAATTTCGTAAGAAGCAAGGTCTGACAGCTCAAGTATAGGAAAAAAATCGAAAGTCATTAATTTGTTCTTATATCACATAAAAAATGTTTTTGTTAGTACAAACTTATATTTTGCTGTTGGAAAGTTGACTTTGTCGTAAATTGATGTATGGGAGAGTATTTCTAGAACCTGAAAGAGGGAAGAAGACCTAGAAGAGGGCCAAAAATCTTCGAGATGGCCGCATTTGTTCCTTTTTTATTAGTACAACTTAAGTAACAATTAACCCTCTCGCTAGTATCCGAATTTGAAAGAATAACGAAAAAATATTTGCGTAATTAAGAGCTTCTAAAACGCTTAAAACAATATTTAGCTCCCTGCTATTGTTTGTGATCTCCACTATCGTGGTTTTATTTCTTACGATTCAAGAAGTAGATTCAAGAATAGCTTGCACCCTGACCGATAACGTACAAACTTCTGATCTTCTTGAGATTTTTTTAATTTTCTTTTTCCTTTTAATTTTTTTTTCTTGAAATAATAAATTAAATATTATTTTAATTAAATTGTACAATATTTATTAATCACGCGTAAGCGAATGAGTGCGAAAACCTGAAAGGTAGGTAGATAAGTAATATTATTCGCACAGCTTTGCGGCAATGGCGAGTATAAACTTAGTACGCACCTAAGGCATTATTTTCTAATTCTGTTAACGTTTCAAATGAGTACAAGGTAATAATTGAAGACATTGGTGAGACATTTTTCAAGAGTTTACCAGATTAATATCATCTAGTAAAAACGCAAAATCCACTGCTACTCACGACTTCCCCCTTTACTAGTACCACAGATAAGATAGGGTTACTTCGTATAGTTGCTTGTACTCCCGGGAGTACGCTAGCCGGTAGGTGGGTACATAAAGCGCGTCCTTGAGCGAGTTAGGGAGCCTTGCCCAAACTTATAATTCCACAGATGTTTCATAGTGATTTTAAGCAGCAGATGCAATTGACTATGTTAGGATTCAAAATACAAAAAAACAGGTACCTATGTACCTTGAATACTCTTTGGATTTATAAAGAAACCACGTTAATTAAAGAAGGTCAAAGACCATACAACATCATGCTATATATACGCGTAAAGTAGTGATGATTAAAAATACAGAGTATAAATAGTTGCAATAATAAAAATAAAAGATATTACAAAGGTATGTTGACACGGTGCCGTCGCCCAAGGATGCCCTGGGTTACCGAACCTGTAAATTGTCTCATTATTATTATACTTCTTTCTGTACATACACTATAAATACCTCTGCTTTACTGTTATATAAACTAGTTTTATAATTAAGGCTTCACTTTTGCAACTTGTACTGTATAAAAGCGCAATGTGCTGGTTTAGCAGCTGCTCACATGTCGGCCACGCTTACTTTCAAAGGTCTCTCTTGTAATGTGAAGAATGTAAGACCGAAATGGAACAATTACTCGTGTACTTCACAGATCATTTTCAGGAGTCTGGTCTGCTCTTCAAAAACTACAGTTCGGGTTTCTTCAAGAAAGGAGTGTATAGGTTTTTGAAGGGTCGGCAACGCGCATGCGAGTCGTCTGGAATTGCAAGCGTACATGCTACGTAACCCGCTTACCATCAGGCGGGGCGTACGCTTGTTTGCCATCGACGTAGTATAAAAAAACTACTTGTGTCCGTTAATTGTTCGTAAATATGTAATTTGTAATGAAATGTATCTTTAATATACATTAATAAAAGTCACGGAAGTTTACTATTTATTTTTTAGTTTTGAATGAAATTGGACGGCATATTGTCCAACTTACTACTCTTAACGATGGGTTCTTAACGATACAAACTCCCTTTAAACCCTATCCAATAATTAACTGAACACTCTTGTAAAAAGTATTGCGTTTTTACTTACGTGTTAAGACATTTAAAAAAAGTATAAGCGTCGCGTTGAAAATCTCCTTTTTGGTCAGTCTAAAGAAGATCTAGATTTAGTACAATCAAACAAATTGATCCTACAACAGCCGACATAGAGGCAGTTGGTGGGTAGATCACTTAAACCGCTACATCGTCCATACAGACAAACCCAATCAGTTGCGGCAACACATCCTTGACCTTACCAAAAGAAACACACGACGTCCAACAGCAATGATTCAAGAAAATGCGGAGCATGTCCGGCAAGTCCCAGGTAGAGTCAATTTGCCTCGGAAACCGCAACGAATATATTGAGGTCGTTGAATATATATTAAATTAAATCGACACACGAGGAAACCGGTAGACAAAGGATAAAAACAGTAACACGTTTTACAAATAGGAATGGCAACTCGGACTCAAACAGTGATTTGTCTAGAAAAACTGATAACACGAGTAGTGTGGTGTCAACGTTATCCCCTTAATGCAGTTCTACTGAATTCAATGGTAAGGAAATTCGTCTTAGTCTGACTTCAGCTATATTTTAACTCCTATAAAACTTTACTACAATTTGAGCACTATCTTATGTTTTATATAATATCTAATAGTTTGGCAGAAGACGTAACTGTGCTACATTTTCACTCAAAGGCTCACAAGTACAGTACAATCACAAGTCCAGTGAGACGTTGCACACGCATCCGCAAGTAATAAGCGTATAATAATAAGATTAGATTGCACACATTAGATTACATTTGCGATCAATATTGTTGTTTTTCAAACTTGTTTGTTGTCAAAATGTTTATTTAAGCCATCTGTTCTATTCATCTGTGTTGACTTCTGATAAATATGTAAATGTGTAAAGAAACATTAATTTACCGATGTTATTTAATAATAAATAACTTTATTTTCATAAAAATAAGACAAACATTAGTCCCACAAACGTCGACTAGTATGTAGCTATAGTCGCAAACAAGACTAAACATAACACACGAGCTAAGAGTGAATCTGTGTTCTGAATAGTAAACACAACTAACTATCACATCAATGCACATTGAAATCGATTGGGACTAATTCTTTATCTGTAAACTTAAACCTATAACCAAAAGTGTATTCAATTTATATATTTTATGAAAGCCATTGTTAATCCCAGTAGTGTAGACGTACTACGGCTGAAATGATGATAATGACGATACCGACTATTTGTCAAACAATGACAATTAGTAATTAGTTTTCGTACTTTCACTTAAACGTAATTCACTTAAACCTACTAAAACGTGTAACTGAAATCATATTATCATCATTATTTGTAGTCAACTATATCGTGTCGTAGGGGTGTGCTTGAGTCCTCGACCCCATTACAACCCTCCGTGACCCCGCTCAGCAACCAGGGCACCATGAAATGGGCATAATACAATTAAACAATTTCTGCTGGACTACCTACCTATATCTCCAAGCAACATTATAAAATACATAAATTTATTATAAATTATTAAAGTACCTATCGAATCGAAATTGATTTTTTTTTCATAATTTTTCTGCTAAAGTTTGTTGATTTAAATGAGCATTTGTTTGTTTTTATGACTACTATATTTAAACAAAAATCTTCAAACTAAAATTGCATAAATACTAAAGTGATTTTCTGTACAAATGTCTGACATAAAATAAACTGGTAGATAAAACAAGTATAGTATCAGCATATGAAGGGGCTGGAATTAATCTATCGCGTGAAAGATCCACACTTATAGGTTCCGAAGGGGATATAGGAAACCACTACGTGCGTCGTCGGGAAGGAACTCTAGAAACTTCAAAATTAATTTAGTCAAAAACATTGTGCTGTATAAGGGTATTCGTGGAATAAAAACACATGTCCAAACTTTTTCAATGACCTATTACAATAGTGTTTACAGTTACAGACGTACCTATAACAGTCCAAGATGCTAATACAAAATAACCGTGTAATAAGGCCTTCTATAGGATGGTGTGATCAAACGTGACGTAGCTAGATACCATAAACAAGTAGTATTACAAACGAAACTGAATTATCAGAGAGTAAAATAGGTATACACCATAGGTTTACCAAGGCCGAAGTTGACCACATGGAAACAAGAACCCTTGAAAACAAAGAAATTTAATTATAGACCTTTGTGAGTTATTAATTTATGCCTTTGCAAATATAGTAACATTAGTTTTTCTGTGTTTGGCATTGAGACCAAATTAAACAGGTGGGTTTTATTATTTATTCTGTCTTTTAATATATAAGGTCGGTGAAAAAGTTTCTTCTTATTTTATATACAAATTCAAGACATTTTTCTCAAAGTTTACAAGAATTACATTTAATTATAATAAATATATATATATAGGTACAACGTCAGGACTAATCAATTTTTACTGAATGGCCAAAGATGTTTGTGATCATGATGAAAGACTACTCCTTTTCTCATCAATTCCGGGCATTTTTTCTTTTTGCTTGAGTCTCATTAGTTGTTGGCAGTGGAAATCCGAATCAATGATTTTGCCCGGCCGAATGATGCCCATCCAATCCCACCATACACACAGCATCACCTTATTGCGTGTTAATCCGGGTTTCGCTTTATTTTTTTTTATGGTATAGGGGGCAAACGAGCAGACGGGTCATCTGATAGTAAATGACTACCGCCGCCCATGGGCACCTGTAACTCGAGAGTCACAAGTGCGTTGCCGCCCTTTAAGGTGGGAATAGGAGAAGAGGGGGGAAGGGCGGTAAGACGGGAGAGGGGGATTAGAGGGGTGGAGAGGGGGGAGAGGGGGAGGACGGGAATAGGGGAGAGGGAAAAGTTAGGGCCTCCGGTAACCTCACTCACGCGGCGAAAGCAATATAATCATTGTTTCACAACCGGTTTTCTGTGAGGCCGTGGTATCGAGCGGAGTCGAGCCGGCCCATACGTGCCGCTACAGTCAGTATGATCTTTTTAGCACGATCTTGTCGTAGGTGATCCACTTTTCATCACCAGTGATCAATCTTTTCAAGAATGATTCGGTTTCATTACGTTTTAATAGAGAATCGCAAATGAGTACACGATTCATTAAGTTTCTTTCGGTGAGCTCGTGTGGCACATAAATATCAAGCTTTTTGTATGGCTAGACTTTTTCAAATGGATCAAAACTGTTTTGTGAGCAATCCTCAGTTCCACGACTATGTCGTTATTACTAATATGCCGATCTTGCTCCACTTTTTCAAAAATGGCGTCGACTTTATCCGGATGACGGCGACCAGCGCTAGCTACATCTTTGACATCAAAATTCCCGGACTGAAAACGCTTGAACCAACTTTGTGCTACTACTCTTACTGACACTGCATTAGGTCCATAAACGTCACAATTGTTTTCGCATTTTTTCCTTTTTTGTAATTAAAATGAATTTCAACCGAATTTCTTTGTTGGTTTCACTCATTTTGGCTTTGTTTTTTACTATTCATTTTTCTTTTTCTTAATGTCCTACATTTATTGGTATTAAAGCCAGCGAGATACAACTAAAGAGATTTTTTTTCAATTTTATACATACAAAATACGAAAAGACTTTTTCCCCGACCTATTATTATGTAACACCTCAATTTGAGCTTATGCTTAATAGAAAACATGATACTTATTCTGTGGACTGTATTAAAACATTGACTGCACTATCCTAATCAAACGGCTTACACTGTACATTTGAAAGATTTTGTTATCTTTTGTAATCAAATTAATCACAAATAATAGCGTAATAAAATACCCATTATGCGATCAGATCAATAAAGGATGAAAGCCTAAACACTTTTACGTCAAACAATATATCAGAAAAAGGATTAATGGATGCGCATTAACTGGAAAATTTACCTAAATAGAATCACTACTACTCAGAATTGACAAATTCAAAAACTAAAATCGGTTGTCAAACACAGAAGGAAAAGGTACTGAGATATATACAATATTGTGATTAAAACAAAAATTAAAAATAAAAATATGTGCGTGTTAATAAAATAAAAGATTTCACTGTTCTTGTGACAGTACAGGCATGTTCACTCACGAAGGTGCATAAATATACGATAAATTGCATAAAATTACATCGGAAAACGATTATAAATATATTTTTAACATATGTTTTTGCCAACGGTGCGGTTGGTCACGCTTTAAGCCTACTGTGAAAAGGCATGACTTTATGCGTGAACAGTACCTACTACACCCCTAGAACGAGTTTACAAATTCATAAGACCGATACGTTTTATAGAGCTCGCTTGATACAAAAATCTAGCAAGCAGTCTGAACAAATAATCTCCGTTAACTTAGAAGAAAAAAAGGGGTTTGCAAGCAGCAGTTAAAAACCCACTTTCTCCACTCTCTCTTCTCTAGCATCGTATTTTTGCTCCTCGTGTAGTCTGTGTTGGGTAGCTAGAGTGCAATACCTGCATATGAGCCTGAGAATAGTCCAAAATGTTGTCTTCGCACATGGCCGCGTTGTGGGTTTATAAGCCTAACCTTTCTCATACTGAATGAAAGCTCATGCCAAGCAGTTTATACAATCGTATGATTGTACTGCCGCGTATTTTGACTGATTTTAAACAGTTTCATGACTATAAAATGCACTCCATCAGTCGCCTGTAACATAAAATAGAAGAGGACGTTCTTTAATTATAATGACGCCAAGAAGCTTCTAGGTCTAAGAAGAGATTTGGTCTCTCCATGTGTGATTTAATGTTTGTATAATCAAGTGTGTTCTATATGCTCTTTCGAGATGATAGCAGCTATTGTAGAGGAGTAAACTCACACTTCAAAGTATTGTGTGGTTTCAAAAAAAAAACAAAAGAAAATAGCTCAATTTGTGTAACGATGTTACTGCATATTATGAAGTGAAATCTTCTTTAGCGGCGTTGTGCACTTTTTGGGATGGTTAAAAAATGTTAAACTCGCGTCAGGACACGTGACCTGATCGAAAATTCGTAAGACGGAGCCGAGTTTCTTATATTTAAAAAAATACATTCGAAATTCAAACTTTTATGAGCGGCCAGGAGCGCAGAACTTCCAGTGTACCCTATGTATACATTTAGATATGTTATTACCTACTTTTTATTTTTAACCTAATTATATATATACAGATGTGTGTGTGTATGTATATGCAAATACATTGTGAAGTTATGTTTTCACTTCTGACGTGCACGACGACTGACTGTTTTTTCATAGCGACACAAGGTTTGCAACGCCCGTTTTACACCGATGGTGTTTCAAACGTGCAAAGGCAAAGATAATCTATTAAACGGTCCGTATACTTGCCTGCCGCCTTAGCTTCACAATAATAACGTTTCGGTATAACGATGACATAAATAATAAAATGAATGACGTAAAAATTTGTAATTATATATACATCTATTCCATTAGATTTGTATCACGACCTCTTGCTTGGTCCTCGTCTCCTAGTAGCGAGGGTGCGCATTATAGGGGCACATGACCTAGTTTTGACAAGGGCTGTGTTCTGTAATGGTGTTCCCCATCGATCCATGGGATAACTGATACGGTAACCCTGCAGGATCGGAATGCGTGAATATTGTTTAAATAGGACATCGAAAAGCCAATCATTTTGTTTATCGACATAAGTTATATTTTTTTTCTATAACACTTATTTCTTTACTAGGCACTACGAAACTACATTATTAACAAAAAATTACACAATAAAATACTCTTTCGTGTTGTTTATAGAAAGCATTCGGTACGTACTATTGTATCAATCAACGCAAAAATAGGTCATAAATGAGTACGTATCTACCACCACTAAACACTATAATATATATCTACCATAAGTAAATAAAGTTATATTTTCCTATTAGTTTTTACCTATTTTTACACTTTTATCTCCCGAATAAGTAAACAGCCACAATTGGATTTACAAGTCTCAAAAGTTTAAAAATCATCAGAGCTACCTAATAATATATCCATTAGAATTAGGTGAAACCATCTTTAGACACGTTCTAGGTTCGATACCGGTATAGTGGAAAAGTAAAATACATTCAAAATATGTAGGCCTTTGATTATAATGTAAGCATTAATCTGTGGCAATACTCAATATCAACCTAAAAACTAGTTCTGTATTCGATAGTCTGTTGAAAACTAATGAAGTAAACGTGTACACACCTCTACGAAAGTCATTAAAAAAAAACAAGCAATATTTTATGACACACCGTCTGTCGCCCGCGACTTCATTCGTGAAGTGCCCGGCACGGCATGCGTCGAGTCGTAATGACTTTTTATTTTCTTTCTGAGGCAAAAGCCTTTCGATGAGTGCCAACAACAAAAAAAAACAAAGTTTCAACTCAATCAAATGAATGTTTTAGGAATGCAAGCAAATAGAAATGAAATGTTAGTTTGTTCGTAGCCTATGCTATGAACAAACTAACATTTCATTTAATATAAATATATATATGCTCCTGCCTTCTATAGCACAAAATAAATATATTAAGCGGAGATTGAATATGTCAAGTCGTTTAGAAATTAAATATTTACTAGCATACACACTCGTTGCTACGCCCAAAAAGATTTCGGTCGACGCGTCGACGTGCACCTAAGTTATGTATGTATTAATCCAGAATATCATCTACCTGTGCGCATAATTTCATCCAAATCTGTTTGGTCGTTTTCGAATATGTCGTCCAAACATTACAATGGAAATATGGGTTCTTTTAAATGTCAGATGTCCATAAAAATGAAATATAAACAGTCATTACATTAATTGCGACCACTTACCAATATAGAGCTACTAATTTACTGTTCCACTTTTCATTGTTCGTCGCACAACACGCTTACCTCAAAATAATTACAGAAAACTACAGCAGGTGAGCTTTGTGCTCAACAGTTAGTGCATCAGCCATATAATAAAGCAGCTGGACAAGTCGGCATACACACGATATATACAGTTGGTCAGACTTATTGCACGGTGCATAGGTCGTACACCCCTACTGACTCACATTCGAACGCTGGGGCCCATCTAGAATGATCGCAGGTATGCGTATAGCATGGATAATTTAAGTATTGATGTAGTATTCTTTATACGGCAGGCCACGCTCTTAACGATATAACATGACTGTATTATTTAGAGGATGCTGAATGGTGGCATATCTAGTAGTTATGCGATACAGATACTTGAGTTGTTACTCAGGTGCAAGGTAAATAACAACGGACTATGATCATTTGACTTGTTTATATACTTTTGCTAAATGGTTTACAACGAGATATTTTATTGCATATAAAACATAAAAGAGGTGTTACAGATACTTCAGAAATCGGAAACAAATGAAAATATTACGTTTAGAAGAATCACAATTTGGACAATATCACATTACACCAACAAAACTTAATTATAAGTTTATCTCATCAGTCACACTTTTGAATTAAAAATCTTAATAGTTTCCAATAGTTAAAATAAATGATTGAAGAGTCCTTAATTAATTAAGTGCTCTTTAAGCATTTACAAAATTATATTACCTAGTTACTAAAATAAAAAATGTGTTTTTTAATTATCCAATCATACATTAATGTGAATGATTTGTCAACAGCAGGGTAGGACGTCAAACGTAATTTAATAGGAACAGTATATTTAAAAAATTGTCATTGCCATAGTTGAGCATTAATGACAAAAATGTAGTTCAAAATGACATTTTAACAAGCAAAGTTCAAACCTGTAAAGATACAAGTTCCCATGAACTTATTTGAACTTTTTATGGTCAACAAAAACCGACAACAATAATTTTCGTTGACGAAATAAAAAAAAAATAAAGAACAGACAAAAAGCCAAAGACATCCACGTGGAATCGCCCACAGCTGACTCAAACCTTTCAATCTGAGCAGCTGGCATTATCCTTATTATCCTAGATATCGCCTCAAGAAATCACCGGGCTGACGTGACCGTGCTGCCAGTCAACGGACCAACAAAGCCTTTATAAGCAACACAACGATGCGGGCGTCAGCTGCCGGGACAGCTTGCACCATAAAAAATAGGCCAATAACTCCGATGGCGAAAAAAAACTTAAAGAAATGTTAAAGATGGTGGCAGGTGCGGTGTGTCAGCTGCTCACGCACCTTTGTAATAATTGCATTGCGCCCGCGCCGCGTGGCGTTCGTTTTGTTTACTTCACCGACACACGGGTTTTGGATCGTTGTGTGGCGACCGGCGACGCCAACGATCGCGTGAGATCGAGAATTTAAATTAAATACATGCGCCAATAAAGTATTCTTCGTATGTTATGGCAGCTTTTACGCTGTTTAATAACAGTTGTTATTGAGAAATAAAAGATTTTCATACCTGAACCAAGATATTACCAAGAGTTTAGTTGTCAAAGGATCGATATTATTGGTGTTTAAAATTCTTATTATTACCTGGTTTGATGGTAGCCGCCAGTTGGTTAGCGGACAACCACAACCATATACAACAAACATGTGGTAAGTAATTATAAGTATCTTCAAAGACTATTCATTGCAGCGATGTCACCTGAGCGTTGCCAACCCACTCCCTACAGTCTCATGGAGCTCTAGCCACGTTAAGGTTGGGTCAGACTGCGGGTGGGGCGGAATGGCGACGTGTCTTGAGCAGATTGTAATGTAGTTAATAGATGTCACACAGTGCTCCGTCGTCGCCGCGTCGGGACGCGCTCGGCACTAGCATTTAAACCACTCACTACGCCACCGTCCCGTCCCGCCCGCTGTTTGACCCAGCCATTACTCGGCAGCAGAATAAAAAAAAACATGTACGAGCGTGTGTAATCATAATTGTTAAATAACACTTACAATACTATAAATATAAAAAGATAAAATTATTATTAACAAATCAAACTGCCTAGACTTAATAGTTCTCTAACACTAAATGATACAAACATTATATTGCTCTTAGATCCACTTGATTGGCAATACGATTAATCTACTTGCTTGTTATTAGTAGAACATCATTATAAAGTTACTTACCAAGGCCAAATTATTACAAATCTGATTATTCTTTTGAGTCCTAGAAATCAATGAATTCGTATTTTCAACACAAACCACATAAGTCATCGAAGACGAAATACTTGCCGTCAGTTGTCTTGCTCCATTATTCATGACTATTGTTTGTTTTTGTACCAGTAAATCTACCTACTTCTCAGATGCAAGATATAAGTAATCAAAATACTTACTTAGGAAATAGTGCGGTACTCCTAACTGCCAAGTGCATAAAAAGCTACATACTTTATTTAAAAGTAAAGTATTAGAGACCGTAACGTAGAAGTTTGAAAGATGCACTAGTGTTCCCTTGTCATCTACCTTGTAAATGAGATAATGATGGCTCGATAAATAATGCCACTTAATCTAACATAGCCCTAAGGGAGCAGTAAGTAATTCAATACAAATAAATCATTCAGGCGGCGACGCGACGGCCACACTGCACCCGCTCACACACTCAGGCGCACGTGGCCGTGCATCTGCCTCTCACATTATATTTAATCTACCTGCGGATACCTGCAGACCTTACATCGAACTTTCCAAAATTCTCTTAATTTTATAACCGAACAGAACTACAATATTGTATGAAATATTTTTAATTCTTTGTGTGAGCTTTGGATATGTCGTCAATTGTTTCGTTTGACACGACTTTGATTTTGAAGTACCTATGAATACTTGTTGAGAAACACGACTTCTTTGTTAAAAATTCAAAGAACTACATCTTCATTCACCTGCGTATTTTGTTTTTTGTTTATTTTTTACTTGAAATGATTTAGTACACTTAAATAGAAGGCCCAAGGATAAGTATAATGTATATAATTAAATAAAGGGTTTCTACTGTAAAGGAAGTATAGCTACTTACGAAGATGAGACCCAAGGACAGTTCGTCTTAACAAAAGGCTTGCCGGGGTTATTTGGAATCACTGAGCTTTCTAAATTCACTCAACTTATTTTAGCTCTCCTGAGTCACAATTTATAAGGCGTACGTAGTCGATTGGTTGGTTACCATTGTGTATTACGTTCCGAGACGAACAATACAGAGGATGTTAGTTGCGTTACGTAATCGTACGTAATTTAATTACTGGCTTCAAGAAAAGATAAGGTTTACAATTCAACGGCCATTTGTACAGAGTTTAATGATTATTTTTGAATACATAGATATTTCCAATTTTCAAGAAAGTAAAATTGTTTATAAACAAAAATTAACAATAATTGAGTTGAAATGTTGATCGATTTACTTCTATGATTTTCCTTCCCGTTACAGGCAAAATAAACACCATTGCCACACCAAAGGATGTCGGTGCAATTTAAGGTGTTTAGAAAATGAACTGCTCCGGCAGTAGTTCAAAAAACACCAGGATATGTCGTCGTCGATATGCTTAGAAAAAAATAATTAAAATACCTCCGACTCGATAATCCCTTCAACGATTTTAACGGCTGAACATTTCCTTGAATTATAGTTAAGAACCGTTCCATCAAAAAAGTTCCGTTTAGGAATTATGATGCCACAGAAATATATTTTTTTTATATAATAAATATATATTTTATTCTATATACTTTATTTAAGTATTTTTGTATAATATTTAGTTTGCATATTTACCTAATAAACTGTAATATTTTTAATGCACCTACTTCCTGTTTTCTCTGCATCACCGGAAGGTTGACTGGCAGAGAATGCCTATGGCGTTAAGTCCGCCTCTGTACTATATGTGCATAAAGTTTTAAATAAATAAATAAATATACCTACAGATACACATGTTAAACTTATAACACCACTCGTTTTTACGTAGGCGGTTAAAAATAGTGATATCACGAGAATTATGTGACGGTATGTGGCGAAACAAAAACCGCAAGAATGTGCGGGTAAATGGAGAAACTTTTAGCTCACTCAGTCAGCCTGTGACCACGGCCAATACGAGCATAACTTAGCCGAAACAGCAAGTGGTTCAAAAGTGTAAATACCATACCCAATACCCAAACCATCACATTAATTCCAGTTAACATCTAATCGTATGTCTTGTAAGTTTGAAAGTTATTATACATTTGTTACCAACACAAAATCGTCAACACTTTTGTCTTCGGATCATTTTGGTATAGAATTGATGGAACATTTTACAATCGTCCGGCTATATACCTGGTAAAAATTGGGTCACTTGTACCACTACAGGTCTGGTATAAATTGGATAGGCTAGTCACTCAGTCATAGGATTGTCACTGCCCAACAGAGATGTTGATGTTGACACACCCCAACGCACCATGGTTTGGGGTGTGTTATGTTATGTTATGTTAAATGAGTAGACAACCAACTCTTTTGTTGAATTTATTGTTACTAAATAATGTAATTACAATGTCTTAGTATTGTAGTCGTGCCTATCTTGACAATAATGCCGATATGCATTAAATACATATGTACTCGTAGGTCGCACACACTATTACAACACCAAAAAGTCAATATACAGCGTAGCTCGTACACACACATTATTGGTATAATTCATATTATATAAAACTATAAACATGAGTAAAAACTCGCCAAAACTCGTTGCGTCGAGTCAGTAACTCTGGAGCAGCTGAATTTTAACCCAAAATTGCGTCATAGCTCAATAAAATGTAACGCAATAAATTTTTTTAATTCATAGGTTCGATTGCCGCGATTTAGAAACTTCCTACACGAAATTGTAATTCACCTGTTACGTTATGGGAACCAGTTTGACTGCCTGCAAATCTCCATTTAAAATTAGAGCTATTAACGCCTTCACGCTTTGGCTCGAATAATATTGATGATTACTATAATTAATATTATAAAATGATAACTTCTTTGGAAAAGTTTAATTTAGCATCGATAACACAGCTTTTCTCCATAATCTAGAAGGGATTATTTATAAAACTTGCTCATTGGTGGTGTCTAGATGGTCTATCTGAAAGAAAGATTATCATTTAATTAGCTATTGGGATTCGTGGTTTTTTTTTTTGGGGATTATTAGTCAAGCCACCAATTTTTTTTACCACGGGATCCTACTTCTGATTTTATATATCATATGCAAGCAACGGGAAAATAAGAAATGTTCAACGGGAAAAAATTAAAAAAAAGCGTCAAGTATAGAAGAACAATTAAGTTAGCCACGGATTTTACAACTCACCAATATTTTACGTTTTACAGCATCAACATACTTAGGTACCTAATGTTCCTTTAAAAAAATATACGGGTTGACTTGAGCACCTCCTCGGTTTTTTCGTCGATTAAAAATTAGTTATACTATAATTAAGCTTGTAAAATTAAAAAAATCATATTCTTTTGACATGAAAATAACAACTGCGATCTGTTAACTGGTCCCCAATCTTGCTTTTTCATCTTGGAACGTAGGAACACTACCTTAAAACCATACGTTGCTGTGATTGCCCACATTTTTACCGCAAGAACATCTGCAATCATGTAATAGGTCTAGCAACAAGAATTAAGTATGTGACGCTACATGTAGAAGCAAAGACATCTTTAAACATACATAAAAAATACATACCTACAGCCGAACATAGAACCACATTTTTTGAATTCGGTTACAAAACCCAAAGCGCGAGCTGCGTTAATTATGAAATAATGTTTTACCTTTCTTTTAATTACTATACGTAAAATAATGGTATGACCATTAAACAAAGTGTTTTTTGAGCACAAAGAACGCCCAGACTCGGGGCAACTATTTGTGGATCACATAAATTTTTGTCCCGTGTAGGATTCGAACTCGGTGCAGCAGAGTGGCGAGTAGAGATGGATAATGGGTGAAAACCTATTCATCCCATTAGGGTTAAAACCGGGTGATTTGGGTTTTAACCCAGTTCCCATTATCACCCATTTTACTGGGTGAAAATGGGTATTTTAAAATATTAAATAGTGTGAACACGTGCTTACTATTAGTAATACAAGTTAGTAAAACATAGAAATCAATAAATTAGATACTACGCAGTTTAAATATCATCATCACTATCGGAAATACGGTCACAAAAACAAAAATTCTTAAGACCAGATGGTCCAGGGCTGGTACTACGTAGTGATGTGATTTCTATATTTTTTCCTGTGAATATTATTGTGGGCGCTGAAGAATCGCTCTCAGGCAGCAAAAGTTCAAGATACTGTGAGAATTCGGACATTAACTTTGCTCATTGCAGTAAACCCACGTAGCCCCTTTCACCATGTTACTGGACTTACATCTTTAATATTTTCCCACGGAAATATTCAGCTCCGAAAACCATCTCTAGCTTAATAAGAAGCCAAGTTTGCCATGACATTTAAACCTATAGTTTGTCAAGCTTCATTGATGAACTCCATGCGTCGACATTCTGGTTTTGTCTAGATCAGTTCCTTGAACTGTGGGGTTTAACAAATATGCTACAAAATGAATCGGTTTCAAGCACATTTTGATTCTCTCGTCAACATTTATAAAAATCTCATCTTTTTAATTATTTTCTCTTATTGTGATATCTAGTGAATTAAACAGTGATTTCGATTACATATTTTTTAATGTTATTAAACATACCTTGTGAATATTCGTTTCATTACCTTCGAACTGAAATATTCAGAAATAGGCTCCATAATAAGTTTGCATTGTCACAACTAAGTGAATATTTGAATGAGCGTCTTTCACACGACGAAAAGATTTTTGCAAATTACTTTTTATCTTCGATTATTTATCGTAACACTTATTTAAAAACTCTGATACCTTTAGAATTTTTTCACATATAATTACTAGTATATCGATTTGCCGCCGTCGCAATGCCTTTAATTTTTAATTAATACGGGTTCTGATTTGACCATCCATCCAGCATTAAGTGCAAAAATGTTTAAGATATAAAATTTTCTTTTATTTAGTTATGCATTTCTCTATAGGTTTTGTCTAAAATAGCGGTAGAAATCGTTCTCAATTTGTATAATGTGTATACAGTTCGTCTGTTATGTTCTTTTCTCATCGGGCAGCCAGGGTAATGTGTCCCCTGCCCGTTACTCTAGCACAGTGGTTCTTAACCTTTTAGTCATGAGGGACCATTTGACAAAATTTCTGTGTTGCCATGGACCACCCAGTTGGTTTATTGGTTTGGAGGTAATATATGTGCGGCCGGGTTTACGATGGTTCCGCGGACCACTTTGGATGCTTCCAGGGACCACCAATGGTCCGCGGACCACCGGTTAAGAACCACTGCTCTAGCAGAAGCAGGCCTGAGACGGTGGCGCGACTCTAAACCGGAAGGGGAGCAGAGCTGTCCGCACCTCCGTACGCAACGGTGTGGCTGCCTACTGTTTAAGAGGCGGCTAAGGTCAGCCGGGGTTCTTGGGGACTTGCTCCTTAGGGTATATCCGAGTCCCTTACAAAGTTACAATAGACTCACTTGTGACGGAACACCGTGTGGTTTTAGTCGGTTCGATTCCGACATACCACTACACCACTAGCCTCGGTGAGCTTTTAGCCGTGGGGGTTTCCACACGATAAAAAAGGGTATCGCGGACTTTTTTTTAGATGTATTAAGGACCAATATTTTTGTAAAACATTGGATTTATCACTAACCATTACGACAGCGTACGCGGATAAAGCAGTTTGGGAGTGGTTTTTCTTCCGACTTACTTACAAAAACCAAAATTGAAGACTCACTGAGAGGTGTAACCTGATGCTAAATAGCCTATAGCCTAGTTACGAAAAAATCTTTTAGTATATGATAGCCTCGTGAATCTATCGTGTTCATATAGGTACAAAAATAATTTTTCGAATCCGACTGGCAGTTCCAATAGCGCGTTTAAACAAACGACTAAAAAACTTTTTAGCTTTATTATATTAGTATAGAAAAGCAACAAAAGCGGCCGCACGACGCTTATTAGAGCACTATTTGACCGATTATAATTTGTTCTTAATTATTTTACAAGCCAGACCCAAATGCCGTATTTATATACAGACACTATCCAGACACAAAAAAAAACTGTTAAAACTGTTAAGCTATCGTAGGCTAAATTAAATTTCAAACTCAAAAATCTACAATATTTAGTTTTCACGCACCCATACCACCCAGTGCAGCAGTGGGGGGATTGAAATGGCTGATAACTGGGTTTTTATCCGGTCGTGGGTTTTTAACTGTCTCTTACTCATCTCTAGTGGCGAGGCGACGTCTTTAATCATTGCGCCACCCGTGCAGTCTTTAGGTAGGAATTTTTCATATTCTGCTACATTGTCGTTAACATGTTACTAGGCAAATATATCTTAAATGCTTATTGCAGCAAAATCAAATATTTATACATTATTTTTATGAACTCAGCAACATCCGTCTGGATCCTTATAAACAAGACATCAATTTATGTATAATTGTATTTATTTTTAATCTTTATACAGTGTTAGTGAAACGCTCTCGAAAACGAAGACAGACGCTAGTACTAATGGTCCCTTTGATCATGGGTCAGAAAAAAATCACGATCACGATGTTTTTTTTTTCATTTTTCACGCTCCATCCATGAAAGGACGCGCGGGCGCAGAATTTTGCGAGTGTTCTGCGCCCGCGCGTCCGTTGAGCTATCAGCTGTTTTTGATTTATTTTTTATGAAATTATCGTTTCATTTATCTGTACTAACATGATGGAGCATGAAAACTGCTAATAAAAAACTGTAAAAAGATAGTTTTTTTCATCAGGATCGCTTTTTTTGACCCATCATCAAAGGTCTTCGTTTCGGTTCGTTCGTTTTTGTATTATATTGAAATTAAATAACCCTCTTTACTAATTAGTAAAGAGACATTCCATTTATATTTTATGCCTATTTACAAACCCAAAAAAAATGTGACAATGTACAAATATAATTTAAAATAAAATACAGAGAATATTATCAAGTGCTTCATAGAAATGTACGCCCGTATGTTAGTTTCTGTAAGTACATAAAAATAAATTATCTAACAATGTTGAAAGCTGCTTTGTGATACTTAACTATAGAAATGTGTATCGATAAGATATCTTATATTTCTGGCCATTTGAAGCGATTTGTATCGTCCTTGCACTCGTTGCATCAAGCACCAAATGCATCATGAGTCAATAAAATGCAATGCAATTATTTTTTTAAATCACATATTACGTTCTATTATAGTGACGAACACGATTAAAGCCGCCGTTCCAATAAACAAGAAACGATTCGTTTTGCTTACGGACGATAAAAATTTTACCATCCGTAAGCAAAACGAATCGTTTCTTGTTTATTGGAACGCGGCATTAGTAAGCTCGTTGCATCGTGATCAATAACAATAAGGGCTTTAAATAAAAAGGCAATAGCAATACAATGGCTCTATCTATGGACAAATATGGCACAATGGTTCTACCTAAGAGCAATTAGTAATTATTGCTCTTAAAGGCCCTACTCATTATCGTGTCTGACGTACGTCCCGCCAAGGACACGCACGATGCACGATGCAAAACGATCGTGAATAGTCTTGACGTACGTCATAATTATTATTAATTGCTTGCTGGACTTGCACGACGCGTTTTGCATCCAGCGAGCACCCCCACCACCGCGGACATGCATGCTTGATCATGTATATTGCCAATTTGTGGGGAATTGGTCAAAATGTGGGGAATTTCAAACCGTTTGGGGAATTTATGGGGAGACCATTAATGCGAGGAAAATGCGGTGAATCGGGATTTTTTAGCCTTATTAATTACATTACAACTCCAGGTCTTTTTCTCCCCAAAATAGGGAATTTGACCATTATTTTAGGGAATTTAAAAAAATGGCATTGGCAACGCCGCCTACAGCACCGCGGCCTTGAGCGGACGTACAGCCGGGATGGATTGGCACGATGGTGTGTATGCTACGTCCAGCGACGCGGCCTTGATGGGACGTACGTCAGGATGGATGGTGTATAAGGTACTTTACAAGTGATAGAAACATTGTATTACCAGCTGTTTAAATAGGTACTGCATCAATATACTCACAGACACACAGACTAAAATCGTCGCAGTCGTAGAAAAACGGCGGATTTGATTTTTTGACATAAACCTACTGAAAACATACTTTATCATAAAACATAACATTTTTCAAAACTCATACACATAGTAACATTTTCAGATTTCATTAACAGGAACAGCCGTTTTCAAAATATTACGTAAAACATCATTTGAAAACTTTAAAGTGCTCGTCTATAAAGTTATTTAAAATCAAATCCGTCGTTTTTCTACGACGACGACGAAATATTACTTACTTTCATAATTTTGAAGGAAGAAATATCCCTCCTAGTTTTAAATTTAATCACCATCACCCCCGGGCTACAGAGGCCCCTAACGAGTGTAAGCAAAAATTTGTAAAATGTTATCCACAATGTCACTGAATCTCGTGCTTCCCGGGAAAAAAACTGTCATACGTGCCTTCATAGTTTTCACTTCAGAAATGACAAAAGTTAAAAAATCAATCTCTTTTTCCCGGGTTAAGCGTGCGCCCAAAAGTTGGCAACATCCTACATCGCTTATTGCGGGATTCCCCCGTTTAAAGCATTTTTGTTTCTTTTGTGAGAGATCTTTACCCTTCATTTGGGCCCCCCCCAACTAATTTTGATACAGGGCCCCTCCAAGCCACGCTACGTCACTGGTAAGGTGTCAGACTCACAGTGATGAGAATCGGTTTACACTCCAAGGACACTACCGATGTGAACCTACTCCTGTTTTTAAATAATGGAATAGGCGCTCGTCTTCTATTTCTGGCTACTACACTGTCTTTCATGAAGGGGAAAGTGACGACAAGACGGTGGTACACGCCTATCCAAAAGAAACCTATTCACTCTTAAACGTTCCAGGATTATAAGGCCAGCTTGTTAGGTCCCGGCGAGCCTTTTCAAATATTTCAACACAATTTCAAACTCCAAGAGTAATACTAAGTTTTTCGTAGCTGAAAAACTTGTTACTGTAACTGAAAAATTACAAGGATCAAGATATTATTTTCTAGTTTATTTTAAAAGATGAATAAAATTTCTAGTTTTTTTTTTGGTTATACTGACCAAGAAGGAAAAATTACGAAAACAATACCCCCCGGTACAGTAACCCTTTTTAATGGACGTGTTCGTTCGTACGTCGCAGTTTTTCTATAGATTTGTGCAAGATGGTCGGTATAATAGGAAGACTTTTGTTGATTCAAAATTATTAATAAATTACTCTGGATGTTTTTCCGTATGGATGGTAACCTTAACTGCTGCTTTAATTATGACGGCACTGACTGCACATAGTAAATTCATTATTTTATGAGAAACCCCTTTTTATGAGAATTCCGTCATTAGAATGAGTTGTATACATAAATGTGGGATACATTTTGGCCACGCCTGGTAAGGGGTTAAATTCGTAATTAGCTTGCTCTTAAGCAATCGCATACCTATTATGATTCCTTATGCCTGACATACCACCATAATGCAACATCTTCATCATCTATAGTTAAATGAAAAAAATTACTAAAAAAAATGTCTTAGTTATTAAAACTCGTCTTCTCGCAGAGAATATGTCTTACGTAGGTTAGTTAATTGCACAGCTGAGCAAAAGGCAAATAGAAGATACAGCTCTCAGTCCAAAGGAATTTATTAAGAAAATAATAATTTACTCATTCGCTCACAAACCACTTATATTTCATACAATGATATATAGTAAACAAAAATGGTCATCAGTGACATTTGTCACTAACTCAAGTAATTTCAATCTCACTAGTGCTGTCTTGTTACATTGTTTGTTTTAAGCATTTCATCAAATTTGAGTGTGTTCTTAAAATATACCCTCCATATTGCCAGAAAGTAAAAGACATATTATGAAGAAGATATGTGTGACATGGAAAACATTACCATTAGAAACCATGAATATATACTTCCACATCTTCTGAGGGCTGTACACATACTATGTAGTAATCTTAGGCCGCACACTGGACCCTAGTTTTGAACATGTCCTCAAATAAGTTTATCATGCTTCAGACAAAGTAGGATACAAGCCATATTCATTAGAAAATGCATGCTATCATCACATTTACATAAAACAACTCATCATATATATTTGAGGGACTCTATAATAATTTATTAACATCACATATTGATTCTCATTCTATATCTCTTCATTGAACTATCCTTCGGAACAAATTGCATTGTACAAATGTTATTTTACTCTCATAGACACCATTATATTATGGAGATCAGTACAGGACAGTGGTCAGACCGCTTCGGCCAATCAGTTAGACGACCTTGGACCTAGGAAGCTACCATAGTGGCTGGAACACTACCCCGGCAGGTCCAAGTACTTGAACCAGGTAAGAATATTGGACCACCATCCTGTAATGCTATGAAGTCATAGCAATAATGACTAAACTATATGCATTTATAAAACAATTAGCTTTTGCACGTATTTTTATTTTTCACTAAACAAGTATGGATCCCATATAAAGTGGGTCTTATAAAATTAGTTTATATAAACAAAACTGATTATCGAAAAAAAGAGACAATAAGTTTTAAACATATTCACTATATACAATATAAGTTTCATCATCAAGAACATAAAGTTTGCATCATATCGTTCCCAGCAATATTCATTTAAGGATACTTTTAATAAAACCAATTTAAAATCACTTCATTTGGCGAAATATATATTAGCTATTTATCCGAGTATTAAACATACTACAGCTTATAGCAATTTTCTTAAACTTACATGCATATTTACAAAATTTACAAAACAAAACTCAACACTATGAGAATATTATGTAATAACAGTGTTTAGTTATCCACTCGAAAAAATTTGTACACAATCGAGGATGATATTTATTAACTATTTTGCACACAACACCTCGTTTACATTAGCAAAATAATTTACTCTGAATTATACCAGGTCTTTAAATGTGTCCCCTAGAAGTCGAACCTGGGCGAGCGCGAGGCGGTCCCGTCGCGCACTGCGCTCACGTCGAAGGCACCGCTGCGACTCTAACGCGTACTACTCATCTAAAAGAACTTCAATTAACCGTATCATATACATTTTTAGATAAATCTCACACAACGGTCGCACTCGTGGGTTACAATATGAAGAATATTTTGACACAAATAAAGAAAAATAAACGCCTCGACCGACTATCCGACGGCACTCGACACTCGACCGACACGACCACTATCGAAGTTCAGCGCGCGACACGCCCGGAGGAGCGGCGGGAGACTTAGTCGAAGTCGATG